>CM022780.1:11550521-11728021 GCA_012411365.1 Ameiurus melas | reverse complement strand
TGGATATCCGGAACTTGAAACTACGCTTGGACGTCAGGAGCTTGAGGCTGTAAAAGGCAAGAGTACATAACTCACTGGTCCGTAACATAGACGGCACGACCGCGATGAACGTGTCAACATTCCATCAAAAACACTACGTGCTAACACTAACACAATCAAGAGCAAAGTGCTCAGTAACTAAGGCACTTAATTCGAGAACATAATCACTGGTAAACATAAAACACCTGTGACCCATTCAGTCCTAATGTTCACGCTAACCCGGAAGCGAGCAAACAAACCAGAGTCCAGTCCTCACATGAAGCGCCACAGCGACCTCCATCGGCTGTGGTGTGACAGACTGTACGCATCCTGCTCTGCTAACCAGTTTTTTAAAATTTCAGTTTCATTAGCTCTTTTTCTTATTTTCTCAACAATAGCTCTTTGCAAACTCTCAATGCCACTGTACGAACCAGGTTCTGATGGCGTATAATATATATTCTTCAGCAATCGTTCAGTCATTTTGAGCGTCAAGACAAGAATGATCAAACGCAAGTATAGATTCAACATTTTATCTCAAAACACTTGAGCATGGTATTACAAATTCAATCAAAATAACATTTTGAATTCTAAACAATTTATATCACACACAGGTTTAGACACATAAATAGTTTTACATTCAAACGTTTGAGCAATACTAGTAAGATAAAACGATAGACACAAATGTGTTAAGGACACACATTATTTACGGATGTCTTCAGCATTTTGTTTTGTTTGGCTTCAGGCTTTCTTGCAGTCAGAATAGATGCGGCTTGTTTTGAAGTTTCCCATGTATGCGGGGGATCAGCAGGTTCCAGTGATGAGTGAAAGGTCTAGTAGCCCACAATGTTTTCGTACACCTGATCGTTGAAAATGTCTTTAGTTTTTTCTTTGACCTTGTTCAGCACAGTTTTGATGTGAGGCTCATCTCGCCATTCATACACGATGGCTTCAGCGATTCCTTGAATTTTTTCCAGGGACTGAGTGTTTTTGATCCCGCACAATTTCAGACCTCTAGCCAACGTGTATTTAAACCACGGTTTAAAACCTTTTTTTTTAGTAATCTGTAGGTGTTTAGGTGCAGATAATTCTCGTCAGAATCAAACATCAAATGTGTGTTGGAGTTGACTCGGATGATCGATCGCGCAGCCGTGGCAGTTTTCCTTCAGATCTTGTTTGATAATTCTGTCCAGCAGTTCTCCTGTATGCAGTTCTCCTGTTATACACCCATCGGTTTCATCATTCATTGTCAGATAGTTTAGGTTTCTTTTTCCTAGGTTTTCGCCATCTTCAAAACTCGAACAGGTCTCATCATCATCATCATCATCATCCAGGGTTGAAACAGAGTTGTAGAAAATGGATCTGAGTTCACAAGCCATATCGTTTGTTGATGCTCAGATTGTTTTGACTCGAAATGTAGTCAGACTCATTTATAGATCGTGTGGGTGGAGTCTTGGGGAGGTGGAGTTTCTGCTCAAGAGTAGTAGATATATGATCTCATAAGAAGACAACTTCTAGCCTTACTTTTATTTCCATTATTTCTTTCTCTCTTAAATTTTTTTTAAATAGTTCATCGATTTGATGGAAGTAGCATTGTAGATCGTGCCAGCTGGTTCATTCATACCTCACTTCAATGTTCTCTTTGGTATTGGGTGCGTTGTCACCGATTAAGACAGCAGCCCAGTGCAGTGAAACCTGGTTCTTGGAGAAATTTGTTGCTCTGATGTGGTATTTGCATTGCAGAGATGTACTGTTCCATTTATGTCTGTACGCATCGGAAAACGGAAAAGAAGTCCATTCTAACAATGTATTCAAAATCCTTGTACCATATTCTGAACTTTTTCCAGTCACCCTCGTTAAAAGTTACGCTCTCTGTTGCACGGGACCAGTGGATGTGACCGGGACAGAGAACTTGAAAAAAAATCCGGCTGTACATTCATTTGACATTACCCAATATTGAATCTTTTCAAGCTCTAATTTTTTTTCTATTCTTCTAAAAAAAAAGAGCTTTTTTCGGAGCATTAGGACAGGAGTCAGCCATGTTGTAAGATCACACACAATGTTCCAAGTACTGAGTATTTTAAACCTAGAGGGTGGGTGAGTCCTTCTTCTTCTTCTCTATAAACTTATGGTGTTTATACCGACACCTACCAGATGGAGCAATTTTAATTTCTTTTCCTCTGATTGGTCAGGGGTGTGTGTGTGTCTGTGTGTGTGTGTGTGTGTGTGTGTGTGTGTGCGTGTGTGTTTGCGTGGAATACACATGACCATACTATGTATGAATACATTCTATGTGAAAGAACTTATGTGTTTATGTGTTTGGGAATGCACTGGAACCGGATTCAAAGTTTACTACTGATAATATTCAATTAGCTATGGCCTAAATATTTAAACAGGTGTCTTTTTTTCTGTGTGTGTGTGTGCCGGAAACTGGATTTAAAGTTTACTACTGATAAACTGGTAGTCTTTAACTACGTCTGTCCGATGACGTTGGTGATGACCTTTTTTGACCTAGGCTTGTCAAAACCAATGATTAATCTATAGCTAAGAATATGGAACAATATATATACAGTGGTGTGAAAAAGTGTTTGCCCCCTTCCTCATTTCCTGTTCCTTTGCATGTTTGTCACACTTAAGTGTTTCGGAACATCAAACCAATTTAAACAATAGTCAAGGACAACACAAGTAAACACAAAATGCAATTTGTAAATGAAGGTGTTTATTATTAAAGGTGAAAAAAAATCCAAACCATCTTGGCCTTTGTGAAAAAGTGATTGCCCCCCTTGTTAAAACATACTATAACTGTGGTTGTCCACACCTGAGTTCAATTTCTCGCCACACCCAGGCCTGATTATTGCCACACCTGTTCACAATCAAGGCATCACTTAAATAGGAGCTGCTTGACACAGTAGGTCCACCAGAAGATCCTTAAAAGCTACACATCATGCCGAGACCCAAAGAAATTCAGGAACAATTGAGAAAGAAAGTAATTGAGATCTATCAGTCTGGAAAGGGTTATAAAGCCATTTCCAAAGCTTTGGGAAACCAGCGAACCACGCAGAGAGCCATTATCCACAAATGGCGAAGACATGGAACAGTGGTGAACCTTCCCAGGAGTGGTTGGCCCCAACCAAATTACCCCAAGAGCGCAGCGACGACTCATCCAAGAGGTCACAAAAGACCCCACAACAACGTCCAAAGAACTGCAGGCCTCACTTGCCTCAGTTGGTCAGCGTTCATGCCTCCACCATCAGGAAAAGACTGGGCAAAAATGGCCTGCATGGCAGAGTTCCAAGGAGAAAACCACTGCTGAGCAAAAAGAACATCAAAGCTCGTCTCAATTTCTCCACAACACATCTTGATGATCCCCAAGACTTTTGGGACAACATTCTGTGGACCGATGAGACAAAAGTGGAACTCTTTGGAAGGTGTGTGTCCAAGTATATCTGGCGTAGAAGGAACACTGCATTTCATAAAAGAACATTATACCAACAGTAAAATATGGTGGTGGTAGTGTGATGGTCGGGTGCTGTTTTGCTGCTTCAGGACCTGGAAGACTTGCCGTGATAAAAGGAACTATGAATTCTGCTGTCTACCAAGAGATCCTGAAGGAGAATGTCCGACCATCTGTTCGTGTACTCAAGCTGAAACGAACTTGGGTTCTGCAGCAGGACAATGATCCTAAACACACCAGCAAGTCCACCACCGAATGGCTGAAGAAAAACAAAATGAAGACTTTGGAGTGGCCTAGCCAAAGTCCTGACCTGAATCCTATTGAGATGTTGTGGTATGACCTTAAAAAGGCCGTTCATGCTCGAAAACCCTCTAATGTAACTGAATTAGGACAATTCTGCAAAGATGAGTGGGGCCAAAATTCCTCCAGGACGCTGTAAAAGCCTCATTGCACGTTATCGCAAACGCTTGGTTGCAGTTGTTGCTGCTACAGGGTGGCCCAACCAGTTATTAGGTTTAGGGGGCAATCACTTTTTCACACAGGGCCATGATGGTTTGGATTTTTTTCACCTTTAATAATAAACACCTTCATTTACAAATTGCATTTTGTGTTTACTTGTGTTGTCCTTGACTATTGTTTAAATTGGTTTGATGTTCCGAAACACTTAAGTGTGACAAACATGCAAAGGAACAGGAAATGAGGAAGGGGGCAAACACTTTTTCACACCACTGTATATATATATATATATAACTAAATATGTCCTATGACGTTGGTGATGACCTTTTTTGACCTAGGCCTATCTTCTGTGTGTGTGTTTGTGTGTGTGTGTGTGAATACAATGGAACCGGATTTAAAGTTTACTGCTGATAAAATGGTAGTCTTTAACTACATATGTCCTATGACATAGGTAATTACCTTTTTTGACCTAGGCTTGTCAAAATCAATCATTAATCTATAGCTAAGAATATCGTACAATAGATATCTTTACCTACATCTGTCCAATGATGTTGATGACCTAGACCTGTCAAAATAAAATATGATTGATTGATAATGATCTTGAACTTGACCTGAGAGTAATAATATGTATCTTTTGACCTTTGACCTAGACCTGTCAAAAATAAGGTTACAATATATACAAACATCTCTCTTGTTTGTGTTTCTGTAGGGTGAGGAAGATGGTGATACATATGAAGCTCCCCCTTGTGAGCGCCCCACCATAAAGGTTCAGCGTCGGCATGTAGAAGAGAATGTATACCTTGGTACTTCTTGCTAAATCTTTAATTGCATTACACAGATGTTCAGCTTCTCCAAATTCCAATGCCTCTCCTTAGTGGGTGTTTAGTAAATGTATAAAGAATGCATGAATGTATTAAAAGCATAATTTTTTATCTCATTGTTTTGTGTCTGTAGGCTACCCTGAGAGGCCACCATACTCCACAAATCCCCAAAGACAGGCAGCACCACCACCACGACCAGCCAAGATCACATCAAAATTGGTAATTGTTAAATATTAAGAAAAATGCCTGCTTCTATATTAGAAGAGTGTTATATGGCATAAGAAACAAAAATGCACCTGCTTCTATAAAATTGTTATATTTCATAGTTAACCCAAGGTTATAATACCTAAAAGTGACAGGAAAGCTTTATTTTTTTTTCTAGAAATCCCCTAAGCTGCTACCTGAACAAGATGAGTTCTACAGTGATTCCAACAATAGAAAATGTGAGCACTTATTTTAACTTTCAAATGACAAAACATACTTTACATTAGTAGATGTTTACCATTTGTAGATGTATTTTTTGTGATAAATCTGGGAATTATAAGGTGAAAAGATAGATTGGGGGCGCACGGTGGCTTAGGGGTTAGCATGTTCGCCTCACCCCTCCAGGGTCCGGGGTTCGATTCCTGCCGGGGCCATGTGTGTGAGGAGTTTGCATGTTCTCCCCGTGCTGCGGGGATTTTCTCCGGGTACTCCGGTTTCATCCCCCAGTCCAAAGACATGCATGTAGGTTGATTGGCAGCTTGGTAAATTGTCCATAGTGTATGAATGGGTGTGTGAATGTGATTGTGCCCTGCGATGGACTGGCACCCTGTCCAGGGTGTACCCTGCCTTGTGCCCGATGCTTCCTGGGATAGGCTCCAGGTACCCCGTGACCCTGGAGCAGGAATAAGCGGTTGAAGATGGATGGATGGATGGAAGATAGATTGGGCAGAACAGAACATGTTAACAAACTAGCTTTGTTTAATTTTGATGTGATCCGAATAAATAGTAGTTATAAAAATTTAATTTTTTCTTCTTTTTAAAAAACAAACAAACTGGCAATCAAATCCAAAACTGACCGAATCAGGCAAGGCATAGGAATCAATAACCAGGAAATCAAAAAGGTTTTGTGTGTGTGTGTGTGTATGTGTGTTGCAGTCATTTATGTAGGCCGCCAAGCAGTTTGGGAATTATGGTTTGCGGTGGCTAGCTTTGTAAAAACTAAATAAAATAAAAAAAACCTTAAGAAATAATATAGAAATAGTATTGAAATGTTGGGAGTCTAAGAAGTTATTTATTGCTCTCTGCCTTACTAATGGTATTAGGAGCAATATCAGCTCCAGACTTTATCCTTAGGGGCTCATCCCCCATGTATGATGATAAACAATGAGGAAATAATTTTGCAGCTGAATACAACAGGACACAGTCATGTGTACACACTTTTGTGCATGTGTTTGTGTGTGCAAGCTTGTACATTACACATATTGAAATATGCAGTTGTATCTGGTGTAGTAAACTCTGGTACCTGCAAGGCAAATCTCATGGGGCAGTAATGCCCATAAGGATGAAACATTTCTGGTCATGGTAGGGGATGTTGTGGAAAGTCTATCTATTCAGATACCATGATGATGACTTCAGTCGCTCAGTGGTCCAGTCTTTGCTTAGGCAGGGGAAAACCCTGTGACATCAAACCATGACCAATCAACAGATGGTCTAATGAGTGAATAGCTGCCATGCTTATCAGGCATGCAATCTTGCTGAGGTGATTGCCAGAAGGAAAGCAATCTTCAGTGATGCCCATTTCAGATCAACCTCTTAATTGGTCTTGTTGAGAAAAGACTTAAGAGACTGCAACACAAGGGGGACAACCCATGCTGGGGAAGCGTGGTGGAAGGAGATACCTAGTCTCTTAAAAAAATTGCATGGGAACTTATGAAATATCAACGAGGTGCCATAAGCTATGTCGTGATGATGTCACATACATCTTCATTGTGGACAGGGATTTGCCATTGTTCATCAGTTACTGTAAATCCAGGTCCAGCCAGGGTGCACACCACTTCTGGAATATTCCCACTTAACAGCGTATAAAGCCCTCATACTAGGGGCCTAGTACTCAAGATTGTTTCTTGGACTTCTGCATTACAGCCATCAAATTGTTCACCACTCTAAGGAGCCAAACCAGCAGATGCAGATAGGGTGGCCAGGGATGCCACGCCTCTCCATTCATCTGCAATGGTGATGGTGTCTCAGCACTGGTAGAAAGAACTTGAGGGTTGTCATGACTGCTCTCTGTTGTAGTACTGTAGGTTAATGCATTCCCCACTTCACATTGTGGTCTCTCCTTTGCCTCTGTTGCACCACTTCTCCATGGTGATCATCTGTCTCATATGGGGAACTGCCACTAGAAGTACACCTTTCATAAGGAAGGCCTGTTCTCTGGGGGAGTCACAAAGAACCCTCATTGAAGTATGGAAGAATTCGGACACCTCTGTCATCAGAGATAACAAGGGAGACTGCATACATGTTGAGAACACCCCATAGGCTGGAGACAAACCAAAGTTTAGAACTTTGAACTGGTACACCTGCCCCAATTAGGCAGACTTCAAGAAATTTCAAGAAACAACTATGAAACATGAAAAGGTAAAAAAACCCCCAAAAAAACATGAAAGGGTCCACAGGTGAGGCAAGTATAGGAAACACAGGCACTGCATGGTCATCAATAAAGCAACAAAACAAAATGCCTCCAAAAAAGGCTTAGTCCTTCAAGAGCAAGGATGGGTTGTGGCTCGCCAATCTGCAAACAGATGTATCAGCAAATAAGCCAGCACATTGAGAACAATATTCCCCAAAGACAAATCGGTAGGATTTTGGGCAACACCTTGAACAGTGCAAAATATGATTAAATGATTCAAGGAAACAGATAAAATCTCAGTGAAATAAAGGGCAAGGCCGAAAACCACTTCTGAATGCATTTGATGTGAGATGTCATGAGTCTGTAATGGAAATCCTTTGGTAAAACTTTGTTAGTCAACACCATTTGCCTCTGCATCAACAAATGCAAGTTTAGGCTTTACTATGCAAAGCAGAAGTCATACATCAACACTGTCCAGAAGTGCGACTTCTCTGGGCTCTGTCTGATCTGAGATGGACAGTAGCACAGTGGAACAATAGTTTTTTGGACAAAACAGCCATTGTGTTCTCTAGGCCAAAGAGGAAAAGGACCAGCAAAGCTGATATCAGCATCAGGTCCGAAAATCAGCATATGTCATGGTATGGGGGTGTGTCAATGCCTGTGAGGGCACCATTAATGCAGAAAAATACGTATACATTTTTGAGCACATATGCAGGACAGCGCCAAACCACATTCTGCGCATGGTTGTATAAGCAGAGTATGCGAGTGCTAGCATGATCTGCCTATACTCCTGACCTGTCTCCATTTGAGAATGTCTGGTGCAAAATAAGGCAACAAAGGCCCTATACAATACCGCAGCTAAAGAAATGCATAATGGATAAATGGGGCAAAATTCCACTTGGTAAACTTAACCATTCGGTGACTTCAGTGCTCAAATGTTTAATAAGTGTTATTAAAAGAGAAAGTGATGTTACTTAGTGGTAAATAGTTGACTGTCCCAACTTTTTTGGAGTGCACACCCCATGGAAATGTTTGGCTTCTTTGACACATTTGGACAAGCAAAAATGTTATCCTCTTTGAAACGTGCCTATTAATAAAGATAATAAAAACACACAAAAACACATAAAATTGACATTTTGTAGTAATTTTCACATTTTTTTTTTTATAAATATTTTTATTGGAAGAGATGGCACATTTAAAAAACTAACAAACAGACTTTAGTACACTGAGACCCAAGCAAAAGAGGAGAAAAAAAAAAAAAAAAAGGCACAGAAATTTGTGTCGTCTCAGTGATTAAACAAAATGGGAGCCAACCCCCCCTTTTTTTTTTTTGTACAAATTAGAACACACGCATACGTCCAAACTCGCCAAATAGCAACAAAGAGAAAAGTAATAAAAATAGATAATTAAAAACAAAAATGACGGAGAAGGGAAAAGAAAAAATAAATAAGAAAAAATAAATTAAAAAAAAATAATAATAAAAAAAATTAAGGGGATAACCAAAATAGATAAACTAACCAAAATAAACGGGTGGGGGGGGGGGGGGGGGGGGGGGGTTTTTTCTCAATCTGAAGGCAAAGATGGCAAAGATTTGAAGAAAGTTAAGAAAGGCTGCCACTTTCTCTGAAACTTGCCAGAATCGGCTCCCCGAGAGTACCTAATTTTTTCCAACTTTAGAAGAGACATAACATCCCTAAGCCACTGAGTACTGGAGGGAGGCTTCGTGGATTTCCAATGGAAAAGAAGGCGCCGTCTTGCTAATAAGGAAGTGAACGCCAAGAGATCTAATTGGGTCGAATTGTACCTGTCATAATCCTCCGGATACCCAAATATGGCAATATGGGGAGAGGGTTTAACAGTAATGGACAGTATTTCTGAGATGCTATCAAAATAATTCTGCCAAAAGGAGAATAACAATGGGCAAGAGTAGAACATGTGAGTGAGATTGCAGGGAGAGGCGTGACATTTATCACAGCGGTCAATGACGGTGGGATAAATCTGTGACAGACGTGTTTTGGAGAAATGAATCCTGTGTAACACCTTAAACTGTATCAAAGAAAGACGAGCACAGCGGTCAATGACGGTGGGATAAATCTGTGACAGACGTGTTTTGGAGAAATGAATCCTGTGTAACACCTTAAACTGTATCAAAGAAAGACGTGCTCTTGTGGATCTTGCTAAGGGCACCGTCCCACCAGTCTTCATGCAGTGTCAACCCCAATTCCCCCTCCCAAGCAACCTTGATTTTAATGATAGGTGAGCTGTCGTAGGATAAAAGTTTATTGTAAATTCCTGAAATACGAGATTTCTGAAGAGGATCAGACAAGAGAAAATCATCCCACAGTTGGCTTAGGGGTAAGGAGGGAAAGGTAGGAAACAGCGATTTTGCACAGTGTCTAACTTGGAAATAACGAAAAAGATGTGACGGTGGAAGCTGAAATTCGCTCGACAAATCTGCAAAACTACGAAAAGCCCCATCCTTATAGAGATCTTTGAAAGTTTTGAGACCTTTGTCATGCCAGATAGCAAATGTGGGGTCTGATATTGCTGGTTGAAATGAGTGATTTTTCAGTAATGGAGTTAGGGGAGACGCGGAGATGAATTTGAAATTCTTCCTGAACTGGTACCAAATTTTCAGAGCTGCACGAACCACAGGGTTGTCTGTAAAGCCAGAGAAGTTGGTAGAAGTGGAAGAGGTGAGCAGAGCCATTGGAGAGGACGAGCCGCATGAATGTACCTCTAATGTACACCATGGGGAATGAGCTGGTCTCAACCAAAATAAGATTTTATGAATATGTGATGCCCAGTAATACAACTGAAAATTTGGAAGAGAGAGGCCAGCATTGAGCTTACATCTCTGAAGCATTGACTTACTTATTTGGGGTGTCTGCCCACACCACAAAAAGCTAGAAATGTCCCGATCTATAGTCTTAAAAATCGCTTTGATAAGAATAGAGGGAGACATTGGAACAAAAAGAGGAACTTGGGCAGGATATTCATTTTTACCGTGTTAATCCTTCCTATTAGTGACAGAGGTAAAGACCTCCATCGTTGAAAGTCAGTTTTGATTTCAGACATCAATGGGGAGAAGTTAGCAGAGTAAAGTGAAGTCAGAGACCTGGTTATGTTAATTCCTAAATACTTAAAGCCAGAGGGGCTCATTCTGAAAGGAATATCAGATTGAGTCATTTGTAATGCCAAAGTATTAACCGGGTAGCACTCACTTTTGGAAACGTTAACTTTATAACCTGAAAACGAGCCGAATCTTTGGAGAAAGGACAGAATTCCAGGTAGAGAGTGACATGAGTTGGAAACATACAGTAATAAATCATCCGCATAAAGAGAAAGTTTAAATTCCATGCCCAACCGAGATATTCCAGTGAAAGAGGAGGAGGACCTCAGATAAATTGACAAGGGCTCTATAGCTAACGCAAACAGTAAAGGAGACAAGGGACAACCCTGTCGAGTGCCACGGGATAAAGTAAAATAAGTTGACTGGATACCATTAGTGGAGATACTAGCTTGCGGGGATGTATACAGAAGTCGTATCCAAGAAATAAATGTGTCACCCAATCCAAATTTGTGCAATACTGTAAGCAGGTAGTCCCATTCAACTCTGTCGAACGCTTTTTCAGCATCGGGGAAAGTAGTAGAGCATTTGGAGTAGATAATGTTCAAAAGGGTGCGGACGTTGTAAAATAACTGACGCCCTTTTATAAATCCAGTTTGTTCTTCTGAAACTATGCCTGGAAGAATTTTTTCCAAGCGACTAGCCAAAGCCTTAGCAAGAATCTTAGCATCTACATTTATCAAAGAGAGGGGTCTGTAAGAGCTGCAGAGATTCGGATCTTTGTCCTTCTTTAAAAGTAGATTTATAGAGGCTTGTCGCAAAGTAGGAGGGAGAGCGCCACTCTGCAGCGATTCCCTATATACCGAGTGCAATATAGGAGACAGTTTAGATTCAAATCTTTTGAAAAATTCTACCGGGAATCCATCTGGGCCAGGAGCTTTATTGTTTTGCATGCTATTCACGGCTAGGTTGATTTCCTCTAAGGTTAATGGAGAGTCAAGATCTTTAGCAACTTCTGGGTTAATGGTAGGGAAATTGAGACTGTCTAAGAAAGCATTCATATCAGAAGTGCCAGCTGGAAAGTCAGACATATACAGAGAAGAATAGAATGAGCGGAAGACTGAATTAATGGAATTGGGGTCCGTGTGGAGTATGCTGGATGAATCCTTTATTTGAGGAATTATTCGTGAGGCAGCTTGACGTCTCAATTGATGGGCCAAGAGTCGGCTCGGTTTGTCACCATGTTCATAATATGTGGAGCGTGAATGTAGCAGAAGGCGCTCTGCATCCACCGATGTAATAAGGTCAAATTCAGCCTGTAATACAACCCGATCTTTAAGTAAAGCAGAAGAGGGACCAGTGCCCAATTGCCTATCTATTTCGTCAATTCTACGCGATAGCTCGTGAAGTTTGGCCATACGAGTGTTGTTCAGATGTGCAGAGTAGGAAATTATTTGGCCCCGCAAGTATGCTTTTAGTGATTCCCACAGCAGGGAACAGGAAATAGGTTCAAGCTCGTTCTGATTGATTTCAATAAAATCGTCAATTGTAGTTGCAATGAATGTGTTAAATTTGTTGTCTGACAGGAGCAGAGTGTTAAACCTCCACGGTGTTGAATATCGAGGTTGGGGGGAAAGCTGAATATCCAGAGAAAGCGGAGCATGGTCAGAAATCACAATAGGGTGATATTTAACCATCGACACTTTGGAGATAAGTTTGGCGTCAATAAAGAAATAATCAATTCTAGAGAAGGACTTATGCACCTGCGAAAAGAAAGAATATTCCTTGATACTGGGATTATGGAATCTCCAGGGATCCACACAACCATTCTTAGACATGAAATCAGAAAGTGTACTCGACATTAGTGAGGGTGTCAAGGTCTTGGAAGAAGAACGGTCCAACCTAGGATCAATAACACAATTCATGTCTCCTCCAAATATAAGGATGGTATTATGTAGTGAAGGGAGGCGCTCCAAGAGCTTATTCATGAAGTGTGGGTCATCACAATTTGGGGCGTAAACATTAACCAGTAATACCGGGACATGCAACAATTTACCTGATATTATTAAGTATCTCCCATTTTCATCTGATATTACATTGGAGGATGAAAAGTGAATTGATCTACCAATTAAAATGGCAACCCCCCTGGCCTTAGAATTGAAATTAGAGTGAAATACCTCAGAAATCCAGGGGCATTTAAGCCGCTCTGGTCTGTGGTGCGCATATGAGTTTCTTGTAGAAACACTATGTCCGCGTTGAGCCGTTTCAGATGGGCAAATACTCTGGATCTCTTCATAGGACTCCCCATACCTTTAATGTTCCAGCTCACAAAGTTCACATGCGAGCCAGATTTTCCAGTATTAGTGGACATCTATGAAGTGTTTATGGCAGGAAGAGAATGAAAGTGAAGCCTTACCTCTGAGAGAAGGAAAAGGGGACAGGAAACAGGAGGGGGAGAAAAAGGACAAAAACAAAGATAAAATGAGAAAAAGTAAAAAGTGAAAAGAAAAAATAAATACAATAAAAGTAAATGATAAACCAAAACAAAAGAAAACACACTCCAAACACACAGTGAAGCACCCCATCCCACCCCCCCCCCATCACTTCACCACGTCCCCATCCCCAAACGATGGAGACCCTGCAGTGCAGACTCCACAAGGAGTCAAATCCCCAACAGGAAAGCTAACAGCTGTTGACCCGATAGTAATAAACCCCCAGGCCGGGCCCCTGCAAACTAAACGAAGATAAATGTCAAGGCACATAAACAGTCAATACTCCCTCATGTGTTGTAGAGTCAGTAGTGGTCCATTTCACTTCTGGAGACGGATTATCAGTGTTCTCACTTGATCAGTGTCTTAATAAACACCCCGGCGTCCTCCGCGGATTTAAACTCCCTCTCGATTCCGTCGTGTGTAACGCGGAGGCGCGCCGGATAAAGCAGACCGAACCGTATTCCCGGTATCTCACGGAGCTGGCGGCGGCAGTCATTGAAGGCAGCACGAGCGCGGGCTACCTTCGCGGTATGATCGGGAAAGATAGAAATGACCATGTCACCAACCTTCACCCGTTGTTGGGCTCTGGCCCGCCGCAGGATGTCCACACAGTCCGCGTGGTAATGGAGTCGGGCGATTATAGGCCGGGGGCGTTCACCGGGTTTGGGCCTCGGCTGCAGAGTGCGATGAGCGCGGTCCAAAAGTGGCTCTTTGTCTAGCCCAAAAACCTCCTTAAGCAGAGTGGAAACGGCTGCCGGTGTAGACGCGCAGGTCGAGTCTTCAGGGACACCTACGATCCTCACATTGTTGCGCCGTGATCTAGCCTCGAGATCCTCACACTTGTTTTCCACCCTCCCCAGCTCGGCAGATAGGCGCTCCACTTTAGCCTGTAGCGTAGCGATGTCATCGCAACAGGTAGAGAGCGAAGTTTCCATTTCCCCCACTGTATGCTTCAAAGTGCTCACCTCCGCCTGGATAACCGTAATACTGGCCGATAATTCCGCCTTTACGGTCTGTAGCTCTCCCTTAATCGATGTTAAGTTTTCACCCAAGGCCACCTGGAGCTCAGATTTAAAAATGGCCGCCATTTCATGGCGGAGCGCAGCGAGGAGCTCATCCTTGAAACCGGGGGGGATAGCGGGCATAGAGGGGTCACTACGCGGCGGGGATGCAGCGTGTGGAGCAGGCCGCAGAGGTGTAGCTGCCAAAGCATTCGCGCCTTTGGATTTTGCCGGCATTTTAGACATTAAACTAGAAGTTTACGGTGTTAAACAAGACTTACAAACACAAATGCTACCAAAAACAGTGCCTATCATATAATATAAATAGTTGTTGCAGGAGCCCCGAAAGTTGCGACCTACTCCATTTGTCACTCAGCCGGAAGTCAATTTTCACATTTTTAAATTAACAACAAAAAACAACAACACATAAGTTACATGATTAGAACCTGCTTAGGGAGTGCGGGTGATATTTAAACCTCTCACATCTAGTGTCTGGTGCTCCCTTTGCTATTGAAGTGTGTGGTGTCATAATGCCGAAGGGATTAAACAAAATCTCATAATCAAAATCATGCATCATTCCACTGTTAGGAAAAAAATCTACAAATAGCACAGATTTCAAACGACTGTCAATTTGTTTAAGACTGGGCGTCCCAGCAAATTCAACCAAAAAAACAGACTGCCTGATTGCAAAAAGAAGTCTCCAAGAGCCCAAAATCACAGAAACTTCTAGTAAGTCTTGCAACTGTTGGTGTCAAAGTGCTTCTTCAATCAGAAAGAGATTGCATAAATTTGACCTGCATGGAAGGCGTGCTAGGAAAGATCCTTTGCAAGACCACAGTTTGTCAGTATAGGCAAAGATCGGGTCTTTTGGAGTAATATGCTCAAGACAGTTACAGCAGATATGTTTGGTAGTGACCAAAGACAGATTTTCAGGAGAAGCACCTCATACCAACTGTGAAACACGGTGGTAGAAATCTTAATGTTCGTCAAGTTGCTCAGGATTATAAAGGTTTGTGTGGGCGGAGAAGCGTGGCTGATCATGGGATCATTACCTCAAAAAACCCCCCCAAAAAACAAGCGGATCATAGTGTGAGTGCATGGCAATTTTTTTGTCAGCAATCGTCAGGTTTCTTTTTTTGCCAATGATCATTTTATGAGCATTTGTCAGCAATTATCAGCAGTTATCAGTATTTATCAGCAATCAGCATTTATAAGCATTTATCGGCAGTCATCAGCAATTATGAGCAGACCTTCCTATGACTGACGCTTAGTAGCACCTACTCATCGTGGCTCAAAGTCCCTTTCAAGAACCTTCAAACTAACTGTTCCTCAGTGGTGGAATGAACTTCCAACCTCAATTCAGACCGCAGAATCTGTCACCATCTTCAAGAAACAGCTAAAGATCCACCTCTTCCGTGAACACCTAACCAACCCCTAAAAAAATAAAAAATAAAAAATTACTCTGGCACTTACACCTCTACTCCTGTATGGTAGCACTATTTGTATTGTTGTCTGCTTAATATTGTTTTGCTTGTATTTTCTCATTTGTAATTCGCTTTGGATAAAAGCGTCCGCTGAATAAACGTAAATTAATTTGCTCCACTGAAGACGTCGCACTGACTTCCTGCTCTGCCTTTCTGCTCGGCTGAGGACGTGTCTCTGCCATCCTCCTCCCCTGAGGACGCCGCTCTGCCTCCATGTCGTAGGTAACGCCTCCTTCCTGCTCCACAGGACATCGCTCCCCTAGCATGCTTCACAGAGAGCATCCCTCTGGCCTTGAGACTCCTCCCTCTGGTCTTGGGGAGAACCTTGCTCTCACTTCGGCCTCACAAAGAACTTTGCTCGCCCCTCTAGCTTCATGGGGAACGTTGCTGCCCCCTCAGACTCCACCTTGAGCTTCGTTCCTCCCGCTAGCTTTGCAGTAGCCCTCGGAAAACATTCAAGCCAGGCTGAGGATATCATATCATCTCTCTGCATTGAGGAAGAGACCACCACACACTTGAACCTCAGAGAGCATTCCAAGTTCCTGTCTGAGGTCGACAAGACAGCCTCCCAAGTCAAGTTCCTGCTAGAGGACATTGAGGTGAGGAACTTCCTATGCCCAGTTCCACTCTGAGGTCCAAGAGACTGCCTCCCAAACCCTGTTCCTGTCTGAGATCAACATCACAACCAAACACATTATGCTTGCACCTGAGTCTGCTGACATGGCCGACCAGTTCTTCCATCCTGTTCCATTGAGGACACTGCTCTGAATTCCTGTTCTGCTAAGGATGTCGCTCTGCCTTCCTGTTCTCCTGAGGATGTAACTCTGCCTTCTCGCCCTGCTGAAGCTGATGACCCAGCTTCCCATGCCTGGGTGCTGTCTAGCGACCCCAGCAAGAATGCCCCAACCTCATGCCTGTCCCTCGGCTCCTTGAGAAGCCTGCTGTTTGTTGGATAATGCCTGCCTCGGGACCTGAGGGACTGTGAAGACATTTTGCCCAGAGTGCCAGGACCCTTGTGGGGAGGGAGTATTTTCTGGTGCTCTGGGAGTAGTGGGGTTCTGTCATGCAGAAGGTGACAACCCCCGCAGACAGCCAGGGGAACTAGGTGGCCACATTTGCGGCCTGCTCCTAGGCTGATCTGAGAATGGTCATAAAGGCCAAGCAGACAAAAGAGGAGTGGTACTGAGGGTCCGTGGAGGTACGTATCAAGGGACATGAGGTTGTTAGGGCAGTTAGCCCCCAGTGGTACTGTAGGGCCTCCACTAGCCAAGGCAGTCCCATGTTTTCAGTGTTCTCTGGTCAGTAAGCTGTCACAGGGCAATGAAAATCTGATGCTTTCCCTCCAATAAAATGTGGAAAAGTTAACGTCACTAAAAGACTGTCTGGCAGTGTGGAAATTACTGCCAGATGTGTCTCCATGGGTTCTGTCAACCATAGAAAAGGGTTTCCGGGTCCAGTTCAGAGCTCGACCCCCCTGTTCAGAGGTGTGCTCACCACAGTAGTCAGTACAGACCAGAGCCCGATGTTAGCACAGGAAGTAGGATCCTTCTTGGACAAAGGGGTCATAGAACATGTTCCCATTCCTTGAGGGAGGGAGGATTTTACAGCAGTAATTCCCTGGTCCAGAAAAAATTGAAAATGTGGCCAATTTTAGATCTGCTCTATCTGAACTGTACTCTTCGGACATACAGGTTCAAGATGCTGATGCCCAAATTCATCGTTCCACAGATTCCATTTGAGGACGGGTTTATGACAATAGATCTAAGAGGTGCATAATTCCACATAAAATATTGCCCAGTCACAGGAATTTCCTGGGGTTTGCGTTATAGGCAATGCATGCCAAGATTGGGTTCTTCCCTTTGGGCTAGCTTTATCCCCCTTCAGAAAGTGCATGGATGTCATTCTGGCTCCGTTGTGACTCCAGGGCATCCATGTACTAAACAACCTGGACTACTGGTTAATTTTAGCATGATCAAGGGAACTGGTGGTTCAACATCGAGATGTTGTTCTCACCCACATGAAGAGCTTGGGGCTCAGGTTAAACCTCAGAAAAGTATGCTTTCTCGAGTGCAGTGGACAAGTTTTCTAGGGGTTATAATTATTCTACTATGATGAGGGTGTTTCTATCCCCAACATGTGTAGGGTCAATCCTATCAACATTGATCATGATAAAGCGTGATCCTGGCATCCCCTCCAGTCTCTATGAGAAGACTTTATGAGCTTATGGCAGCAGCAGCCAACATCATATGATTGGGCCTATTGCACAGGAGACCATTTCAGTGGTGGCTGAAAAGTTTGAGAGTAATCAGTGTCACACATCGAGGCCTACATTCTCTGAGAATTTGGAAGTGTCCCTGGTTTCTAGCCTTGGGTCACACTCTAGGGATGTTTCCTTATCGTACAATGGTAATGACAGACACCTCCCTCACAGGCTGGGGTGTGGTCTTAGACAACACTCCAGTTCATGGTCTCTTGAGCGGCTCTCATCTGGAGTGGAATATGAATTGCCTAGAAATGCGGGCCATATTTCTAGCACTGAAATTCTTTCTTCTTCAATTAAGAGGTCACTATGTATTGATGGACAAAACAGTGGTGGTCTCATATATCACCCACCAGGGAGAATAATGTCCGCACCCCTTTGTTCAGGCAGGCGCAACTAATTCTTCTCTGTGCTGAGGGAAAGTTTTGTCAGTGAGTGCATTGTACATTCTGGGCAACTGGAATGTGGGGGCAGACATCCTGTTGAGGCAAGGGCCGAGGCCCAGGGATTGGTAGCTCCATCCACAAGTGGTGGAATCCATATGGCGGGGGTTTTGCCAAGCGGAAGTGGATGTGTTTGGCTCCAAAGAGACAACACACTGCCCGCTGTGGTTTGCCCTCACTCCTCCTGCACCATTGTGGCTGAACGCCATGGTGCACATGTGGCCGAGGTCACATCTATATGCTTTTCCCCTGATTGCTCTGCTCCCACAAGTTCTAGTGAGAGTTCGCCAAGATTGTCTACTTCTGCTGCTAGATGCACCTTATTGGCCAGCTTGAATATGGTTCTCAGAGACAATATCCCTGCTAGACGACACTCCTTTTGAGATTCCCATCCTCAGGGATCTACTGTCTCAAGCCATAGGGCTAATTTATCACTCTCAGCCGGAACTATGGAAACTGTGGGTCTGGCCCCAGAGGGGCACCAGCTCATAGATTCTGGTCTCACAACTGAGGCTGTAGAGACCATGTTGAATGCTAGAACACCATCCATGATGAAATTGTATCTGCTCAAGTGGCAACTTTTTGTATTGTGGTGTGAGGAACATCAGATAGACCCAGAGAACTGCACAATAGCTACAGTCTTGGAGTTCTTACAAGGACATTGCTCAGCAGGGTTGGCTACTCCTACAATCACGGTCTACATGGCCACCATTTCGACCAGCCATGCCCCTATTGATGGAGCCTCTGTGGGGCAACATCCTCTAAGTTCGAGGTTTATGCGTGGTGTCAGAGCTGAGTCCCATCTGCATAGCTTCCTGGGACCTTTCGTGGTCCTGGAAGGTCTGTCAGTTGCCACGTTTGAGCCATTAGTGTCAGCCGCTGAGATACCTTCTGACTCTAAAGGTAGCTCTTCTACTGGCCCTGACATTTCTTAAGCAAGTAGGAGATCTGCAAGTTCTCTATTGCCCATTCCTACCTTGACTTTACCCCTGGATTAGCCAAGGCTTTCCTGTATCCTAGGTCTAATTATGTTCCTAAAGTGCCTACATCTGCTGCCCAGCCTGTAGTGTTGCAGGCTTTACTGGAACCGCATACCGGAACAAGAGAAATTGCTCTGACTGTGTCCAGTAAGGACTCTATGTACTTACGTCCACCGCTCGGGCCAGTGGCGTAAGTCAGTGCAGCTTCTAGTCAGCTTTGGCAGTGACAGTATGCTGTGTCAAAGCAGCGCATCTCTTATTGGATAGTGGAAGCAATCTCTATTGCTTGTGAGGCACACGGTCTCGCTACACCACTGGGCATAAGGGTTCATTCCACTAGGGGGTTCCCCTCCTCGAAGGCTTTGTCCAACAGGGTATCCTTACAGGATATGTGTGCTGTAGCAGGGTGGTCTACTCCGTACACAATTATTTGATTTTACAACCAGATATACATTCTGGCCTGGGCTCGAATGTCTTGCAGTGAACCTCTAGCTCGGATTTTTTTGAACAGGCCATACCCTCAGTATTATGGAGTGGGTATTCTCGTTCTCCACAGCTAATGCAATGTGGAATTCCCTTTGAAAGGGGATGTCTGGGTTACGCATGTAACCCTGTTATACCTGAATCTGGATTGTAGCCTGTACTAACCTGGTCTCAGATTTGTAGTAACAAGGAAGGTCCCACTTCGGCTCTCATTGGCTATTCACATTCCTATGGTTTACTTTATTTAAATGGTTAGTAGTAACATGGATCCCAGCATAGCTGGGACAGGCACGCCTTTAAGATTTATTAGTTGGAATGGGTAATCCTGTTAAGAGATCTAAGGTTTTTACACATTTGAAACGTTTGAACTCCAATATAGTATTTTTACAGGAGACGTACCTACGTATTAAAGATCATCATAGGTTACACTGCCCTTGGGTGAGTCAAGTCTTTCACTCGAATTTTAATTCGAAAGCAAGAGGGGTTGTTATTTAATTGACAAAAGGTTACAGTTTTTGTCCACTAATTTTATTGCCGATGTGAACTGTAGATATATTATAGTTGCTGGTACTTTAATGCAAAGACAGGTATTGTTTGGTTAATGTGTACGCTCCAAACTTTGATGATCTAGAATTTGCTAATAGATTGTTGAGCAATCTCCCTTCCTTAATTTCTCACCTGTTGATTTTCAGGGGAGATTTAAATTGTGTATTTGACCCAAACTTGGATCGATCTAATCCCCGTACTCTGAATCAATCTGCAATGTCCAAAACATTTTCCGATTTTATGTGTCAGAACGGTCTCGTTGATCCCTGGAGATCTCGTAACCCCTCTCTTAAAAAGTTTTCTTTCTTCTCCCAGGTTCATAATTCTTATTCAAGGATTGATTATTTTTTATAATCAGCACTCTAGATTCTTGCGTAGTTTCTTCTGACTATTTAGGGTATTGTAATTTCTGACCATGCACCTCTACAATTAGATATTCATCTTTCTACTTATAAACATAGCCGACAGCCTTGGAGATTTAATTCTCTTTTTTTAACAGACAGTGAATTCTGCGAGTTCATTTCTAGTTCTATTGATGACTTTCTTTTCTTCAATCAGAATGACTCCCCCTCTTATTCACTGTTATGGGAGACACTTAAATCCACTTAAAGTTTATTTCTTATTCTGCTCGCTGTAATAAAAAATGCACTGCTAAGGTTAACGAACTAGCATCTGCAATCAGTAGTCTTGATCAAAGACATTAAACCATTAAACCCCTCCCCAGAATTTCTTAAACAGTGTCTTGACTTACAGGCAGAGTTTAATCTTATTTCGACTAAAGAAGCGGAACACTTACTGTTACGTACTCGTGGTTCTTATTATGAACATGAGTCATCTACTGGCATCAGCTACGGCGACAGGCCACTTCCCATCTCATACCTAGTATTAAAAACACTTATAATATTGTCACTACAGATCTCATGGAAATTAATGCTACTTTTAAATCTTTTTACTCTTCGCTTTATAAGTCCGAATCTCCAACAGATAATACTAAAGTGAACGCATTTCTTCAAAACCTCTTGTAAACCCTGTTATAGATACGAATACTGCTATGCAATTGGATTCCCCAATTTCTCTTGAAGAAATTTTAAATTCAGTTAAATCTATGCAATCTAACAAAGCTCATGGCCCGGATGGGTTTCCAATCGAATTTTTTAAAACGTTTATTGGAAAATTAGCTCCATTGCTTTTGGCTATGTTCAATGAATCTCTGGAACATGGGTCTTTGCCTCCAACTCTGACACAAGCCACGATAGCTCTGCTCCTAAAGGAGGGTAAGGATCCATCCTCCTGTGGTTCTTATAGACCGCTATCACTGCTGAATGCAGATGTAAAGGTGTTAGCGAAAGTAATGGCATCTCGTTTAGAGAATGTACTCCCTTATAATATATCTGAAGATCAGAACGGTTTTTATAAAGGGACGTCGATTGTTGTTCAATACCCGTACACTCTTTAATATGATTTATTCAAAGCATTTAGCTGTTCACCCTGAGATTGTGATTTCATTAGATGCTGAAAAAGCATTCGACAGGGTCGAATGGGAGTATATGTTTGCAGTCCTGAGGAAGTTTGGATTTGGGGACAAGTTTATTTCTTGGATTAGCCTCCTTTACTCAACCCATAATGCTAGAGTTCAGACTAACGATACTTATTCGGATTATTTTGCGCTCGGACGAGGGTGTCGCCAAGGTTGTCCTTTATCCCCACTGCTTTTTGCTGTTGCCATCGAGCCACTCTCTATTGCAATAAAATCTTCTTCCTTGATTAAAGGAATAGTTCGATATTGTGTAGAATACAAATTGTCGCTATATTCTGATGATTTGTTATTGTATGTAACTGATCCTACCGCCTCTATGCCTTCTGTCATGGATGTTTCTGACTGTTCATACCTGTTTTTTATTTCTGTAAAGCTGCTTTGAGACAATGACTATTGTAAAAAGCGCTATACAAATAAAATTGAATTGAATTGAATTGAATGTTCTGGAGTCTTTTGGTGTTGTCTCTGGTTATAAACTAAATTTAGATAAAAGCGACTGTACCTGTCAATACTCCAGCTCTGTCTCTCCAACATCTCCTCTATCTAATCTTCTATCAGCTAACTTTACTCCCCTTATCTCAAAGGTTAAATCTAAAATCCAGAGTTGGGGTAACTTACCACTTTCCCTAATTGGCAAGATCAATGCCGTCAAAATGAATATTTTACCGAAGTTTCAATTCTTGTTCCACAAGTGCCTCTTTCTCTCCCAAAATCATTCTTTGATTCATTGGATAAGATAATCAGTACATTTATTTGGGAGTGAAGCCGCCGAGGGTTAGTAAATTTAATTGAAGAAGTGTAAACTTAGGGGAGGACTTGCATTACTGTCACGGTTCCCCCATGAAGCAGCATGCTCTCGCGCGGTTGCGCATGCGTGTTGTGACATTTGAACATGTGCTCTTTGTTTTTGTTTCTGTCATTGGCTGGGAGGGCACGTGTGTTTTGTTTATGTTCATCATGACCCCGCCCCGTGTCTGTCATAGGTTGAATCCCCACCTGTGTCCGTATTAGTTCCAGCTGAAAATTGTTTAAGTTAATTCATGCCAGTTTATATACTACGTGCCGTACTACACACGGCACGGTTAATTAAACATAGTATCATGTTCCTTGTTAGTTATAGTTCACGGTGGGTTATCCGCTCCCAGATCATTGTCATAGCTCACGTTCATGTTTATGCTTATGTTTGTTTCTCGACCCTGTTTTCCGTGACACATTGTTGATATCTGTTTATGCCTGTTTGCCGTTCGCCTGACCTTTGCTTGTTTTCTGACTACGCCTTTGGATTACGTTTTGGATTTGTCTGCCTGCCTCTTGTAAATAAACTACACTTGTTCTTAAGTGCGCTTACCTTCTTCCTTCATCCGCTCCGTCACGAGTTGTGACAATTACCCAATTTTCAATTCTATTACTGGGCTTCACACATCCTTAAACTTTATTACTGGGTTCAATCTCCTGGATCTTCTTGGTCTAAATTGGAATTATCTTCTTATAGCGAATCCTCTTTACCTGCTCTACTTTACTCCCCTTTACCTACAAAACTTTCCCAATATACTGATAACCCTGTTATCCTCAGCACACTTAGGACTTGGTATCAATTTAGATGACATTTTAAATTTGTAGGTGCATCCTCTTTATGTCCTTTAGTGAACAACCATCTATTTCCCCCATCGTGTTTGGACTCCTCATTTTCAGTGTGGTATGACAAGGGTATTAACAAGTTAGAAATTTGTATTCTGATGGTGTGTTTGATAGCTTTGCCAATTTGGCATCCACTTACGATCTCCCCATGACGCATTTCTTTCGGTACTTTCAAATACGGAATTTTGTTTCTAGACGTTTTCCTGACTTCCCTTCTGCTCCTCCTGAACAAGCCTGGGAAGACCTGTTTTCAAATAACCCGCATCAGAGAGGAATGATTTCTAAGATTTATGATTTTATTTTGATGCTAGGCAGTGGGTCGAGTAATAAAATTAGGAATGTGTGGGAAACAGAATTAGGAGTACAAATAAGTGAGGAGTGATGGGGAACAGACTACCACTATAGGGAAGGCACAGACTACCACTTCTTGTGCTCGTCTTGGACTTATACAGTTCAAAGTTTTAAATAGAGTCCATCTGTCCAAATCGAGATTGTCTGTGATGTATCCGGATGTAGAGGACAAGTGTGATACAGTGAGGGAAAAAAGTATTTGATCCCCTGCTGATTTTGTACGTTTGCCCACTGACAAAGAAATGATCAGTCTATAATTTTAATGGTGGGTTTATTTGAACAGTGAGAGACAGAATAACATCAAGAAAATCCAGAAAAACTCATGTCCAAAATGTTATGAAATTGATTAGCATTTTAATGAGGAAAATAAGTATTTGACTCCCTCTCAATCAGAAAGATTTCAGGCTCACAGGTGTCTTTTATACAGGTAATGAGCTGAGATTAAGAGCACACTCTTAAAGGGAGTGTTCCTAATCTCAGCTTGTTACCTTTATAAAAGACACCTGTCCACAGTAGCAATCAATCAATTAGATTCTAAACTCTCCACCATGGCCAAGACCAAAGAGCTCTCCAAGGATGTCAGGGACAAGATTGTAGACCTACACAGTCTGGAATGGGCTACAAGACCATTGCCAAGCAGCTTGGTGGGAAGGTGACAACAGTTGGTGCGATTATTCGCAAATGGAAGAAACACAAAAGAACTGTCGGTCTCCCTCGGCCTGGAGCTCCATGCAAGATATCACCTCGTGGAGTTGCAATGATCATGAGAACAGTGAGGAATCAGCCCAGAACTACACGGGAGGATCTTGTCAATGATCTCAAGGCAGCTGGGACCATAGTCACTAAGAAAACAATTGGTAACACACTACGCCGTGAAGGACTGAAATCCTGCAGCGCCCACAAGGTCCCCCTGCTCAAGAAAGCACATATACATGCCCATCTGAAGTTTGCCAATGAACATCTGAATGATTCAGAGGACAACTGGGTGAAAGTGTTGTGGCCAGATGAGACCAAAATGGAGCTCTTTGGCATCAACTCAACTCGCTGTGTTTGGTGGAGGAGGAATGCTGCTTATGACCCCAAGAACACCATCCCCACCGTCAAACATGTAGGTGGAAACATTATGCTTTGGTGGTGTTTTTCTGCTAAGGGGACAGGACAACTTCACCGCATCAAATGGACAGTGGACGGGGCCATGTACCGTCAAATCTTGGGTGAGAATGGGTCGTGAATGGATTCCAGCATGACAATGACCAAAACACACGGCCAAGGCAACAATGGAGTGGCTCAAGAAGAAGCACATTAAGGTCCTGGAGTGGCCTAGCCAGTCTCCAGACCTTAATTCCATAAAAAATCTGTGGAGGGAGCTGAAGGTCAAGTTGCAAAACATTAGATTCTAAACCTTAATGACTTGAAGAAGATCTGCAAAGAGGAGTGGGACAAACCTGGTGGCCAACTACAAGAAACGTCTGACCTCTGTGATTGCCAACAAGGGTTTGCCACCAAGTACTAAGTGATGTGTGCAAACCTGGTGGCCAACTCCAAGAAACGTCTGACCTCTGTGATTGCCAACAAGGGATTTGCCACCAAGTACTAAGTGATGTTTTGCAGAGGGGTCAAATACATATTTCCCTCATTAAAATGCAAATCAATTTATAACATTTTTGACATGCATTTTTCTGGATTTTTTTGTTGTTATTCTGTCTCTCACTGTTCAAATAAATCTACCATTAAAATGATAGACTGATCATTTCTTTGTCAGTAGGCAAACATACAAAATCAGAAGGGGATCAAATACTTTTTTCCCCTCACTGTAAATGCCATGGCTCTCCCTGTCATCTTGGCCATATGTTTTTCTTCTGCCCTGAACTTTTTGGTCTTGCTTTTTTACCATCATGTTCACTATTCTCAGGGTACATTTAAAGCTTTGTCCATTGATTGCTATATTTGAGATTCCTCAAGCTTCAATTCCTTTGAGCTCGATACAAAAGGATGTTATTGCTTTCACATCCCTTATAGCAAGACGTTCCCTACTGTTACATTGGAAGTCTGCTAAATACCCATCTATCTCCCAGTGGATAAAGGACTTGATGTTTTTTCTGAAACTCGAGAAAAAAAATATATACACGATTAATGGTTGTATGGACAAGTTGTTTTCTTTATATATATATATATATATATATATATATATATATATATATATATATATATATATATATATAATTTTTTTTGGAAGAGATGGAACATTGGAAAGAGAAACAAATGAACAAACCTGAGAACACTGAGACTCACAAGTGTAAAAGGAAAAAATTTTTACATAATTTGTTTTGTCTGTCTCAGTAACTCAACATCTTGGGAGCCAAACTCATTTTTTTTTGTTGTTTTTTTTTGGTACAATTTAGAACACACATTCATATGTCCATACATACCTAATAGAAACAAAAAGAAAAAGAGAAAAAAAATTATAAAAAAATAAATGATAAAAAAAAATACAAAATAATACTAAATAATTAAAATAAGTAATAAAAAAGAAAAAACTAATTCAAATAAGTAAAATGGGGGGATGGGGGGGGTATTCCCTCAATCAGAAGGTAAAGATGACAGAGATTTGAAGAAGGTTGAGAAAGGCTGCCACTTCCTGTGAAACTTGTCAGAATTGGCTCCCAAATAGTACTTAATTTTTTCCAATTTTAGAAAGGACATTACATCGCTAAGCCACTGAGTGCTGGAAGGAGGCTTTGTGGATTTCCAATGGAAAAGAAGGTGCCGTCTTGCTAACAAGGAAGTGAATGCCAATAGATCTAATTGGTTCGAATTGTACCTGTTATAATCCTCCGGATACCGAAATATGGCAATATGGGGAGAGGGTTTAACCGTAATGGACAGTATTTCTGAGATGCTATCGAAATAGTTCTGCCAGAAGGAGAATACCAATGGGCAGGAGTAGAACATGTGAGTAAGATTGCAGGGAGAGGCGTGACATTTATCACAGCGGTCAATGACAGTGGGATAAATCTGTGATAAACGTGTTTTGGAGAAATGAATCCTGTGTAATGCCTTGAATTGTATCAAGGAGAGACGAGCACTAAATGCGCTTGTGTGGATCTTGCTAAGGGCACTGTCCCACCAGGCTTCCTGTAGGGTCAACCCCAACTCACCCTCCCAAGCAAACTTGATTTTACTGATAGGTGAGCTGTGTGTAAGATAAATGTTTATTATAAATTCTTGAAATACGAGATTTCTGTAGAGGGTCAGATGAGAGAAAATCATCGCATAGTTGATTTGGGGGTGAGGAGGGAAAAGTAGGAAACAGTGATTTTGAGCAGTGTCTAACTTGGAAATAGCGAAAAACATGCGACAGTGGGAGCTGAAATTTGCTTGACAGATCTGCAAAGCTGCGAAAAGCCCCATTCTTATAGAGATCTTTGAAGGTTTTGAGACCTTTGTCATGCCAGATAGCAAATGTGGGGTCAGATGATGCAGGTTGAAATAAATGATTTTCAGTAATGGAGCTAAGGCAGACGCGGAGACAAATTAAAAATTCTTCCAGTCCGCGTGGTAACGAAGTCGGGTGATTATAGGACGGGGGCGCTCGCCGGGTTTGGGCCTCGGCTGCAGAGTGTGATGAGCTCAGTCCAGAATTGGTTCTTGCTCCAGCTTAAAAGCCTCTTTAAGCAGAGCGGAAACAGCTGCCGGTGTGGACGCGCAGGTCGAGTCTTCAGGGACACCTACGATTCTCAGATTGTTGCGCCGCGATCTGGCCTCGAGATCCTCGCACTTATTTTACACCCTCCCTAACTCGGCAGAAACGCGCTCCACTTTAGCCTGTAGCGTAGCAAAGTTGAGAGCAAAGTTTCCATTTCACCCACGATATTCTTCAAAGTGCTTACCTCCGACTAGATAACCATAATACTGACTGTTAATTCCGCCTTTACTGTCTGTAGCTTTCCCTTAATAGAGGTCAAGTTTTCGCCCAAGGCCGCCTGGAGCTCAGTTTTGAAAATGGCCACCATTTCGGGTCGGAGCAAAGCAAGGAGCTCCTCCTTGAAGCCGGGGGATAGCGGGAATAACAACACCTTTGCAGGTGGAGGAGGGATCACTACGAGGCGGGGATGCAGCGTGTGGAGCAGGCCGCTGAAGCATAGCAGCCGAAGCATTCCCGCCTTGGGCTTTTGCTGGCATTTTAGACATCTGAAGTGAAGATTAATGTGTTGAACATGACTTACTACAAAAGCACTCCCCAACAAAGTGCCTAGAACATAATATTAAAAATTGTTGCTCAAGCCCCAAAAGTTGCGTCGTACTCCATCTGTCCTCAGCTTGAATTCATGGACAAGTTTTTAAATAAACGGCATCCCTTTACTGTATACTTTATGGAGTTACAGACACTTCCAACTAAAATTTTTGCGCCTTTTGTTGGATTTTACAATATCTTTATAACCAGCGACAGTTATTGGGTAACCATGATGAGCTTGGGGGGTCGATATTTTTCATTTTGTTTTCCTTTGTTAGTATAAAAAAAGTCGATAAAAACCTGTGAATGTTTACTTCTCTGTTGCTCAATTTGTTCAGCGGACATGTAGACATAGAAATGTTCAGCAGAAATGTTCAGCAGAAATGTTCAGCAGAAATTTTCAGCAGAAATGTTCAATAAAAATGAAACCAGAAAAAATTTTAAGGCCTTACAGTACAAAAAACTCACTTGTTTATTTCTGTCTTTTTTATTTATTGAAGGTTCTGATGTCTCCCATGACGATTGGGCTGGTAAGAAATTGGCCCCAAGGAAGAGCCCTCCAGCAATACCTGTTCCTAACCTAGAAGAAGGTCTTTCTTTCACATAAATTGTTATGGTGACATAAAAATTAAAGGATGTATGTCATAAGTAATTAACATTTTAACCTTTCAGATGTTTACCTGGATCCAAATGAAGGACAGGTAATATATCTGATGAAAAAACTTTCTCAAAAAAAAATATTCTCAAAAAATATTCTCAAAAAAATCATGTCAGAAATTGGATGCAATTCCTACTATATTTCTGCAGAAAGCACAATAGGAGTTTTAGTTAGCTTAATGTAAATAGAGAGTGTAATGTTTTGTATTAATACTGTGTTTGATTTGTTTCAGAGTGAGAGAGAAGCTATACATGATATATATGTGGAACCTACAGCAGGTCATTCTAAAAACCTAATTTACTGTAATTCAGCGTATGTTTAATTAGATATTATTGACTACATTAAAGATTTAGTGGGTAAGATTTAATACAAGTGAATCATGTACATATAATGCTTCTTTTCAAACATGTATTTTGCATTGTAATCGCAAGGCCAACTGTTTTAATTTTGCTCTACACTGAAGACATTTGGGTTGGTGATCAAAAGATGAATATGAGATGATAGATAAGAATTTTGGCTTTCATTTCCTAATATATACGATGTGTAAAATAACCCAGAACATAGCACCTTTGGTGGCAGGCAACCCAATTTTTAGGTGAGCAAAAGTATTGGAACAGACAGACAATGTAAATTAAAGTAAATAGCAGTATTTGGTTGAATATCCCTTGCTTGCAATAACTGCATCAAGCTGGTGCCCACTGACACCACTAAATGTAACATTCTTCTTTTTTGATGCTTTTCCAGGCTTGTACCACAGCTTCTTTCAGTTTTGTTTGTTTTGGGGGTTTTCATCTTCAGTCTTGTGATTGACTTGACCAGTCTAAAACCTTCTACTTTTTTCACCTAATGAAATCCTTTGGTGTGTTGACAGTGTGTTTTTGGGTCATTTTCTTGCTGCATGATGAGATTCCTCCAAATATGATTGGATGCATTTCTCTCTAAATTGAAGACAGAATGTTTCTGAATTAATTCTGCTGCTACCATCTAGAGTTACCTCATCAATTAAGATTAGTGAGACCATTCCAGAAGCAACCATGCAAGCCCAAGCCATGAAATTACCTCCACTGTGTTTGACCAATAAGCTCATATGTTTTGGATCATGAGCAGATCCATACTTTAATCTAAATTCCAGTACTTTTGTTGATCATCTCTGTATTTCTTTGCAAATTGCAGTCTGGCTTTCCGATTATTACTGTTAATGAGTGTTGTGTGGAGTTTCTCCAGTCTCCCACATAGGTTTGAGGAAACCAAATGAATCAGATTCTTAGAATCAGCAAGAACTTTCTGACAAAGGTACACCCAAGCAGTGAAGAAGCTTAGTCTTAAGAGTGACCACTGAAGAGTGTTATGTACTGTACATAGTTCATGATTCTAAAAATCCCAAACATTTGCCAACTCGAATTGGCTAATTCTAATTTGTCTTACTCACTCTGGCTCTATGTATTGCCACTAGATGTCTCCCCAGCCCTTTAATTCACAGATTTACTGTTTATGTTATCTATCTATCAGAGACTGCACCAAATAGGGTTGACCTCCTCATCGACGTCTTACGCATATATGCATATTCCTATGGCACAAGGCAGGGTACACCTTGGACAGGGTGCCAGTCCATCCCAGGGCACAATCACATACACACTGACTCTGATCTATTTTCCCTCATTTCTTAGCTTGGGAGAAAATTGCTTGCTTTTCTCCCATAGACAGCTTTCTGGATTTTATGTTGGTTTATCCTTTTTAACAACAAATGCAGTCTTCACAGGTGAAACCCAGAGCTCAAACTAAGAGTAGACATTCACAGCTACTAATTGGTTAAACAATTAATCTAACATAGCACACCTGGGCAACAAGTCATATCTGTCAGTCACATGTTCCAATATTTTTGCTCACTTGAAATATTGCTGAGTTCAAACAAAAGCTGCCATGTTCTAAGTTATTTAACCCTCTTACCCCATATGGCCAAAAAACTGGCTTGCCCGTCTTTGATCTATTCCCATAAGGATGATATAACGGCTTGGTCGTCTATACCACATCCCCATAAGGCCGATATAGAGGATTTATAGTGTAAATGTTATCCCAGTAAGGCTGGTATACCGGCATCACTCTGCTATGATTCCTTACTTATTTAATTATTATTTTTTGACCCAGAAGGTTGATGACGTCATGACGTCACAACGTGATTACGTTATTACGCCGTCATTATAATGAAGATCCAAGCGTGAATATTGGTGTAATAGTAGAAGTTAACTAAAAATGCCAAAGCAAAAAGCTAATCGTGTTCCAGCTAAAGTTACACCTACAGTGAACACAGGTACATCTAAAACAATGAAAAAAAGAGAAAACATACACAGTTACACAGGCATGAGCGAGGATTCTAGATAGTGACCGCAGTGAAATTTCAGGCGATGTTGAAACCGAAACCAAAACTGATAGTGACGCAAACTCTACTGATTCAGACCCTGATCCATCTTCATCTTCAGCATCAACCAGTGTGACTGACACTGCAGGGGTTTGGAGTCATAACATGACCATTTCTGTGCATTCGTGAAAACAGTACCTGCTGGTCTGATTATCACCAGAACCTTGACTTTTGGCGCTAAAATGCATTTATTTATTTATTTATTATTTACTTGAAATTATTCAAAGGCATTGACCATGCTGATGCTCGTATGGTACTTCTAAATGAGTAGAAGGATTTTAGCGAGCATTTTTAGTAATTTCTCTAATTAAGAATTGTGCTCCAAGTGGAGTAAAAACACTTAACTGCTTCATTTTCAAGTAATATTACACAAATATATTATTATAAGTTTCAAGGCCTAAAAATTTTAAAATTAAAATGTTGATTTTGGGGACAATTTTGACCCAGGAACTCAGGGTTGATGTGCTGTTTCTTTGGGGAAAATAGGGTTGTGGGACATAATACTGTGGGAACTTATGGGTAAGAGGGTTAACACATCTTGATGTAAATATCACAAAATGAAAGCTGAAATTTGTATGTACAGTGAGCGAAAAAACTATTTGATCCCCTGCTGATTTTGTACGTTTGCCCACTGATAAAGAAATGATCAGTCTCTTGCAGCACTCTTGGAGATGTTAGTTGAAGATAACTCCTTAAGATGTGGGTTTGAAGAAGACTCTAGCAGATATTTCTTAGTTGATGAGGACTCCCTGAAGATGTTGACTGGGGAGTACCTTTTGAAAAGTGATAGTAGAAGAGAACTTATTGTTGCCATGGTGTCAAGGGTTTTTAGCTCTTCCTAGTTGAGTGGAACCCAAAAGGTTTTGCTCCACTCAGCATGAAGTTGTGGCTGGGTTGTAGCTACATTCTCCGCCCATGACCATACTCTGCCCATTATCTTTGTGGTCACATAATTTCATGTGTTCTCTTTTCTTCTTTTTTATAGAGTGTGGATCAAACTTTTAGTCCCAACTGTTGGTACTTATACTTAACAACGTTCTACTCAAAGTTCCTTATTCTCATCAGGAAATCACTCAAGGAACACACACGTACCAAATGAAACACATGCTGGCCGCTGTTAACACATTACTAATAATTAATCACACACCTATATACATAATCAGCCATACTCATGCATGTTAATCAATCAAATGTCTAAATGCAACGTTGTGGTTACAAGCATGATAATTACAGGGTAACACATAGAAGAAAATAGGCAACTTCAGTTGTTATTATCTTGGTCTTGGTTTTTTCAGACCTTGGTCTTTTACAATATGATGTGTCCTGATGCAGTTAGTGTGACCGGTGTGATAAAGACCATGATTAAGAAACTGAACTGGTTAAGAGACCAAAGGGCCTTGCCTTTGATGATTGTCGTTGGGGCCTGTTTGGGTGAGTCACCCCCCTTTTCCCAAAGCTATCAGCTGAGGGACAGGGCTTTCGTCTTGTAGGCCAGCCACCACGTCTCGGCCACTGGGATAGATCAGTGAGTTTTAAGTGAGGTTTTCTAATCTGTGAGGGATCATCCATTGTTCACAGGACAGTGAGAACCCAGAAATCAACAATGTGATGTAATTGGCTTGCTGCCCCAAAGTCTGCACACTGGGGAAGGCTCATGTGATGAGCACACATGAGATTTAAGGCACATGTGATGGGTGATCTTATACTTATGCTTATATTATGCTTATTATCTTGTGATCTTGAGGTCCTACACAATCTATTAATTTAATCCTATTTGGCTTTTTTTTATTAAATGTGTTAACATAAATGTATATCAATAGCAGAGTTTACATAATGGTGCAGAGTTGATGACAGAAATTTGGTCTTCCTTTTTTAATGATATATCTGAGGTCAAATATTTACAGGTGGTAATTCTGTAAACTTCTGATCTTCTCATTAGCATATCAGACTGGTATATTGATCGTTTTATAAGAACAGCATAATCTTCTTTTTAAAAAAGTATACATTTTATTTTACTCTTTCAAGTTCTAAATAGGAATATGGCATTGATTGTTTGCATGTTGTCATGTCGTGGACCATAATACACTCCAGACATCAGAGAGGTAAACTAGAGTACCTGGTGGACTTGGGACATTCTGGACCCGAGCCTTAGTAGGAAATTTCATGCCACTCACCCATCTAAACTATGACCTTGGAGGAGCGGGAAGCCTCGAAGGGATTCAACCCTTCGGGGGTCCGAACTGTAGTCCGAACTCGCGACTACAGTTCCCAGTGTGCAGTGCGAACTACAAACATGGCTGACGAGGACTGCAATTCCCATACACACACACGTTAGCCTTCTCCGGAGTTCTGATTGCGGACACCTGCACTCAACCGCACACACAGAGTATTTAGCTCAGGCTGTGAACAATGGTGACTTGCAAAGTAAACGCTCAGCAGTCCTATCTCTGTCGTTCACCAAGCCGTTGTCTTTGTTTTGAATTTCCACGGTACTTAGATATATTGCCTGTATTTAGATTACGATTCCCTGCCTTGCCCAGTTTGGATTGTTCACCCGATAAACTGACCTTTGTCTGTTTCCAAAATTCGCCTTCAGCCTGATCCTCGTCATCCTGTTACTGCACCTCACGCGACTGCTTCAACACAAGTTAGCGTAACACATAGAATAGGTATGTGCAATGAATTGTATATACCTGTAGGTAAATAGGTATATGCAATAGATTGTATAGACAGTGTGTCACGGTTCCCCCTTGAAGCAGCATGCTCTCGCGCGGTTGTGCATGCGTGTTGTGACATTCGAACATGTGCTCTTTGTTTTCGTTTCTGTCAATGGCTGGGAGGGCACGTGTGTTTTGTTTATGTTCGTCATGACCCCGCCCCGTGTCTCTCATAGGTTGTATCCCCACATGTATCTGTATTGCTTTCACCTGAAATCTGTTTAAGTTAATTCATGCCGGTATATATACTATGCGCCGTACTACACACGGCGCGGTTAATTAAACATATTAAACACTGTAAACTTAGTCCCTTGTTAGTTATAGTTCACGCTGGGTTATCCGCTCCCAGATCTTAGTCCTAGTTCATGTTCATGTTTAGGTTTATGTTTGTTTCTCGACCCTGTTTTCCGTGCCTTATTGATATCTGCCTTGCCCCAAGTCTATGCCTGTTTGCCGTTCGCCTGACCTTCGCCTGACCTTCGCCTGTTTTCTGGATTATGCCTTTGGATTACGTTTTGGATTTGTCTGCATCTTGTAAATAAACTACACTTGTTCTTAAGTGCGCTTACCTCCTTCCTTCAGAAGCTCCGTCACGACTTGTGACACAGTGTAGGGAAAATTATCAGTTTAAATTAATTTATTGAATTCTCCACCCCTGTATTTAAGGAGAATTCAGATAGTTAAATTTAGTTATCTATGTTGTACACCAATAGACATAGAAAAGCCTTAGTTTCCTATGACTCTTAATTTGAATTAAAGGAATATTGCCAGAATCAAATAACAACAACTGATCACTTTATTCATGGACTATTCCTAAGTACTGTACCAGCTCATTACATGTGGGAAAGATGTGTACTTACATGCTGTAGTTAGTTGGAGACGAGTCGGTCGATGTCATCAGAGGTAGGAGGCCTGGTTGAAACGATGATGGAGTTGATCACGGTCGCAGGTTGTTTTCAGCTTAAATTCATAAAAAGACATAACAGAATTTATGTCTCTGTTCTTCCGTGCTGGTCACAAGAAGAGCCAGATAAACAAAATCCAAGGCTGATCTCTAGAGAGGATGGCACATATCCTAGTAGATAATCAGAGAATTGAAGTGGTGGAAGGTATTGCACAGTTTGTGTCCTTTTTAGAAGACTGTATAAACTTACAGTAGGAGAAATAAGTATATACACATCACCTTTTTTTCAGAAAATATATTTTCAATTAGGCTATTCACATAAAATTTTCACCAGACATCAGTATTAACTCAACAAATCCGGAAATATAAAGAATTCACAACATAAATACAGTTATATGTGATAAAGTGGAATGAAACAGGAAGAAAGTATTGTGTATCGCGAAGGCAAGCATGGAAGCAGCTGAAATCCTTAAGTAATTATACCTCCTATCTGTGCAAATTAATATCTGCTGGGATAGTAAATAAATGGTATATACAGAGGTTTTTCATTACTAAGGTGACACAAGAAACAGCTCATGGTGGGTAAAAGCAAAGAGCTCTCCCAAGACCTTCGGCAGCTTATTGTTGCAAAAAGATTGATGGGATTGTATACAGACGTATTTTGAAACTTCTGAATCATCCAGTAAGCACCATTGGGGACATTATCCGCAAATGGAAGTAACAAATATCTAATATTTTTTTATTGTGATTTGAAGAAAATGAGACGTATTCCTCTATTACTTCTACTATTATGCTTATTATTCAAGGGGACAAGTACCTTCAGACATGATAAACTTCAGTCCCACGACAAATGAAATGCAACATGAAGGCAAACATGATTTGAAAAATTAAGTGTATGCATTTGCTTCTTTCCATGATGCTAAATGCAACATGGAGTTCCCTTTGAAAGGGAAACATGAATTAGAATTTTAGGCATACCTCAATAAATGGCGCTTTTGTACCACCTCCATCATTGGATACCAAATTTTATGGTAGAGAGCAGTTTATTTAGTGAGACAGAATTAAATGAACAGTAAATATCAGCATTTTGCTCCCATACCCTCTCCGTCAACGAATACCAGATTTTATGGTAGAGAGCAGTTTATTTAGTGAGGTGGAATTAAATGAACAGTAAATCTCAGGATTTTGCTCCTGTACCCCCTCTGTCGGAGTACATGATAACTTTTTGCTTCAATAAATAACATTATCATTTAAAAACTGTATTTTGTGCTTACTCAGGTTGCCTTTGTTTTTATCTTAGATTTTGTTTTAATTTCAGACTCAATTTTATGAGATATACACAGAAACAAAGGAAATCAGGCAAATACTTTGCACAGCACTGTAACAATTTTGAAAATATAGCTGTAAGCAGCAATGGCGGATTCCTCCTCAAGATTGCAGACCATTTCAAAATTGACATGAAAAATATATCCCACAGATACAACAGTTCAACGTATTTAGATTGATGGCAGATTTTAAGTTAATTTTTGTAGTTTTCCACAAATGATCATTGTAGAGAAGAAGTATGGGTTCTTGAGACCTTTCTGTTCCCATGAACAACAAGGTACTCATACCAACTTTCAGACGTTTTGGCCTGACAGAGTAGAAATGCCATCATTTTGAATGTGTCAAGTTTGAGGCATGGCCTGCATTGCTACCTATACTCTGTTTAGGTCCATGCTTTCTGAAAAGTGCAAGTATAGTCTTAGAGTGCCAGAGTAGCACGAAATTGACCTTTTGAACTGGCCTCTTGTCCGAGCATAGGAAGGAGTCACACCAACACCATCGTTCAGTGAAAGCTTATTGGTTTCATGATTCAGAAAGCATATTATATATACACACAAAGAAATATTGATAAAGAATAATAAACATCAATTGGAACAGGTCACAGATAAAATCAAAACATCTATTACATAGGTTCAAGTGATGTAAGAACTAAAAGATGTCTAGTCTACCAGATATAAATATCCATCATAAATATCCCAGCAATGCTTTTAACATTCCTTGACAGTAAAATTACTGAACACTAAAATGAAAGTTACTTGAAGATGTAGGAAAGATGGGCTAGCTGGAAATTGTAGCATCTCGGTAGAGTATCTACTGTGACCTTTTCTCTATAGGTAATTTGCTTTTATATTATTTGCACTGGGATAGTCCCACAATAGTTGCTAGAGTAGCACTTATTATGCAGTGCTACATTGTGTGCACCACATATAGCTGTCTCTACAACTGCATTGCTATTATTAGGCTTATTGCTGTTGCAAACAAGTCTGTAAATTTATTTGTATCTTCCTCTTATGCCTTTCTCTTAAATCTGACCATTTCTGCTCCCCTTTTTCTCTTTTGCTGTGACCAGCCTGGAATCAGTCAACCAAGTAGACATCTCAGAGGGCCACTCGCAAGATTCAAGATCTTTATTTGCCACATACACAGTTATATACAGTACATTGCATAACTTCCGGTGAAATGAAAATCTGGCCCACTCCTCTTCAGACTGTGAATTTAAATACAAAAAAAATCTGAAAATAATAAGAAATAAGATAAGAAATAAGAAATATATGTACATGATGTACAAAATAAGCATGGACTATACACCAAAATGGATGTATAATATATGCAGTATGTAATGCGTTCAAAATATGTATGTTACGTGTAGTAACAATAAAAAAGTGCAATGTGCAGTGTCCAGCATGTCAATGGAGTGCAGAGTGACTGGATAATCTTTATGAAGTACTAAGGGATCTGAGTGGTGGACATATCCATATTGAGGAGTCTGATTGCCTGAGGGAAGAAGCTCCTACTGAGCCTCTCAGTTTTAGCCATCAGACAACGGAAGCGCTTGATTGCAGCAGGCTGAACAGACAGTTACCAGGCTGGATGGTGTCCTTGATGATTTTGTGCTTTTGTCCTGCATCACCTGGTGTACTTGTATTCCAGAGAGGGGAGTGCAGACCCGGAGATGTGCTCAGTTAAGTGTACCACTCTCTGCAGGGCTTTTGCGGTCCTAAGTTGAGCAGTTACCTTCCCACCGAGAGATGCACTGAGGCAGGAAACTTTCCTTAGCCCCAGTGTAGAACATTTTCAGGATCACTGAGGAGACCCCTCAGCAGTCTCAGATGGTACAACCATTGTCTGGCTTTGTTCACCTGAGCTTGGTTGTGATGAGTCCAGGTTAGGCCCTCAAAAATGAACACTCAAAAGGTAACGGTAGCTGCTCACTCTCTTTACAGATATCCCACAGATTGGGTGTAGTGGTGTAGTTCCGCTGCTGCCTCTTCCTGAAGTCTACGACCAGCTCTTTGATTTTGCTGATGTTCAGAGAGAGGTAGTTGGCCTGGCACCAAGCTACTAGTTTCTCCACCTCATCAAGGTAGGCGGTCTTGATGTTGTTGGAGATGAGGCCCGTGACCACTGTGTCATTAGCAAACTTGATAGAATTGGAGCTATAATGAGTCTTTATTGGTCACATATAATGTAGAGCACCGTGAAATTGTTTTCTTCGCATACTCCAGCCTGTTAGGAAGTCATTAAGCTGTACCAAGGTCAGAGCACAGGGTCAGCCTGGATTCAGCGCCCCTGGAGCAGGGAGGGTTAAGGGCCTTGCTCAAGGGCCCAACTGTGGCAGCTTGGCACCCTGACCTTCTGATCAGTAACCCAGAGTCTTGACCGCTAAGCCACCACTGCCCCATGAGAGGGCGCTAACTATGAGAGGCAGCTATATACTCAGTCATGTGTGTATAGAGAGTAGATCAGGGGTGATGCTGTTGGAGGTAAACTGGCCCACACTCACTATCTGAGATCTGCCTATGAAAACAGACAAAACAGATTTTCCTCATAATTCTAGTAAACTAGGCTATTGGAAAAACTCAGGAACAATCAAACAATTGGTAAGAAAATTATTCAGTGTGCCACATACTGTCAGACGGTTGTAGACGGGAGACGGAGGCAGGTGCTGATTCAACTTCTTTTATTGAACATAAAGATGAAAGCTCAAATCAAAACACAGTGTAGAAAAACTAGGAGCAAACGTAGCATGGAAAAACTAGGAAACCGCTACAACACATAGTACTTGTTAACCAGACTGCTAGAATCGCTAGCCTTAATCTACCTAATACTGAGCAATGTGCTCAGTAACCAGTGCGTTTAAATCATAGTGCTCATTAACCCCAAAATACGCGAGCAAAACCACGGTCATGTGACGGGGCCACAGTGCCATCTGCTGGCCGTATCGTGACACATATTTCATCTCATTTCCTAGAGCAATGAAATCATACAAAAGGAAATTGTCCTCAGAGTACGAAAAATGAACATATAATTACTACTAAATAACTGAATTTGGAAATGACTGTTAGGTTGAATCCTTGCAAACACTGCAATTTGTACAGGGTTCTTACATACGCTTGAAATTACAGGACTTTCAAGGACGTTTCAAGCAATATGTTTTTTGTTGTCAAGGACTATACAAGAGATGTCATTCAAACATATACTTTATTTCTTCTTTTTACATAAAAAATATATAATTATAATAAAACACAACAAATTTATATATATTGCCTTTTCCAGCCATGTTGGACGAATTTCCATTTCCCAGGCATTGCTACCATAGTACCAGTACACCGTAAAACCCTATTCCAAAGGCTCTGATAGCCCTTGCTAGATGCGTTGGGAGTCATTAAGCTGTACCAAGGTTTAGCGGCTCTCACTGCACATCAGAGACTGTAGCACGCCACTTTGTACTCACTCATATTACGCAACATGAGCCCTAAGTTTTACAGAAAGCCGGTGGGTTGTAGCCATTCCTAAACTGAGAATAGCAGTGGTCCATTGTGTTTGCCCTCTAGTTAGACAGGTGACATGTTGATAAAAGTTTGGCATGGCCTCCCTGAGGTTGGCTTTATTAATGTCCCCCACCATGATGAGGGTTGTGTCCAGAAGTTGGTTTAAATAGACACTGAGCACATTGTGGAGCTTAGATACAGCTAAGCTTGTGTCTTCCTGAGGAGGGATGTACACAGCAATGGCGATGACTGATTTAAACTCAAGGGGCACGCAGAATGGACAGCACATATTGGATAGATGTTCCAAGTGAGACATGTAGGGATGCTACAGAGTGTTAATGTTCCTGGGGTAGCACCATTTGTTGTTGACCATGAAGCAAACCCCTCTACCTATGGATTTGTCAGCCTCCCCTGATCTGTCCATCCAGAGTATGGAGAAGTTATCATATAGCGTTACAGCTGGGTCCAGTACCAAGTGTGTCGGCTATGTTTCGGACAGACAGAGTTTGTTCCCTGATGTTTTGTTGGAATCCTGGCTTTGTTCTTAAGAGACTGGACACTGGTGAGCAGAATGTCAGGTAGGGGAGGACTGTGTGCTCTGTTCCTCAGCCTTTTCCAAACTCCAACACATGTTCCTTGGTGTTTCTTTTATTGTCATCTCTGGGGAGCTAAGACATGGCCATTGTTCCAGTCCATGCTGCAGAGTATCTCAGATGGTCACGTTGGGTTGGTGGATAAAATGTTGCAAAATAGATAGAGTACAGTGGTTACTGATGCTCAAAATTGTTTTACTTTCATAAATGATCAGTACAGATGTTGTGTGTGTGTGTGCAAAAGGAGAGATTAAAATAGGTAATAATAAATAAATAAATGCACATCTATATATCATTTGCATTTACATATATTTTCAATAAAATTAACATTATTAGGAAATCTGTATTTTTTATTATTATTATTATTTTAGAGGAAAGGTTAGTAATTTCTCAAATTCTTTAAATGAAAACTTTTAATAATTTTGTGTAATGTTTTTAATAGTTATTTGTGACCAATTTGTTTAAGTGTTCCAGTAATTTTAGAGTTGATTGTTACCTGATCTGATAGTAACAGTTAATTTATGGAATCAAGCAAGTACAGCTTTTGTTTACTTGATTACTTAATTGATTGTTGTTTAGCATGTCCCCCTGTACCCAGTGGTGTTCGCATGCTTCCACCCAAAACAATAGGGAGAGATCTTCCTCTACCTGTGTAAGTGTGTGTACATTTCTGTGTTGTTAGGTGCACTGGTGAGGGCTGAATGTTCTCACATGTAATTTAATAATACTTTTTCTTATATTTAATGGTTCTATATTGAACCATTATATTTATTGCCTTTTCTGTTGTCCTTCTAGTATGAAACCACCTGTCCCTAGAGCCAAATCCGTAAGTATAGTCTACATACAAATAAGCATGGTCATGTACATTAGGGGTGTTATGCAGTGCCATTATCTGTATCTGTTTCGTGCTGAAAATATTTGTATCTGTTTTCGTATTCTGACTTAAACCGGAAGTGGACATGGTCTGTACCTGAAGGTTTTTTTTTTGTTTGTTTTTTGTGAACCTGTTACGCCACGGCGAACTCGTAGTCGCAGTACCGACGAGAACTACATTTCCCAGCCACGCCCGGGCTCGAGTTCACCAGATTACTGAGTGCGTGACATGCAAGGTTATATAAACCCTCGTTAGCGACAGCACGGCGCGAAGTAAACATCCTGTATTACTAACAGTCGTTACCAAGCATTGGACTACGGTCTCGGATTTAAGTGGTTTATGGACTTCGATTCACGATTCCCTGGATTATCCCTTTATTGTTATTATGGACTTCCTAGTGTTTCTCGCTTCCTGGATTCGTCTCGGCCCGCGCTTGTCTCCACTACTGTTACGTCACCGTGGCGTAAGAGAACCCTATCCCTATGCCCTGAAAATACTGGAAAACGCTGAAAGAAAAAAACAGGGCTCTTTAAAGTAGCATTTCATTGTGATTTATTCTTTTAATAACAATGGAGAATTGCCATAAACAACAAAATCTATCATAATCAACATAGTTGATATTCTTAATAAATTAAATTTTTTTTGGAGACCCCATGCTACCCTGTGCACATTGTGCAGTCTGTGTGAGCTGCAATATATGGAGCAACAGCTTAAAATTTTAAAATATATATTTATTTTGTTTGTACAGAAATATGGTAAAATTGTTAGCTCAGTGTTTAGGTTGGGTGACTGAAGCAAGCCACTGACAAAAAAGAAATAATACCACTCCTATTAGTTTCATGTTACTGAACTGGGTCTTTTCAATGAACTTAGTAATTTTTTCCCCCAAGCAGCATTGCCAGGTTCCACGTATAATGGCTGTCAGCAATGCACACCACTGCTCCCATGAAAAAGATGTATACTTTTTCCTTTGCTGAAATACTCCCCCTATTGTTTATATTTGTATTTTTAGGTCCTGTTAGCACAGATCTGTTCAATCCAAGTAATGTATTTGTATTTGATTACACCCCCAATGTTTGTCCATAGACAGCCAGTCACATGCATATGCACTTGCAGACATCTGCATATTAAAAAACATGTTGTGGTTTTCCTTAGAACTCTCTTATCACCAAAGACTCACTGAAAGCAGGTCAGTCAGTCTCTCTCATAAACATTTTTTGCTTGCAGGTTTTATTTAACAGCGTTTAATATTCACTGTTAAAGCAAGGTATCAAAATATAAATTTATGTCTACAAAGATTGTGCAAGCTGTAGATTCATTAAAAAGGGTTATCTATTTATTAAATGCCCCAATATATTAGATATTTTATTTAGAATAATTAAATGCATCACATTTCATTAAACTGTATTTTTATTGAACTGGCCCAACACTGTCTGTCCCATGTTTCATTAACACAGGTATACATTTGCGCAATAGTTTTCTTGATAAAAATTAAACATACTGTCATACCAGTAGTGAGTGAAGTGTGGATTAAATGGATGGTTGCAACACAATCATTAATGCAAAAAAAATCAGTGTTTACATAATGTGCCCAGTGTGAATTCTACAATGCAAAGTATTACAATGGGCTACAATAGTGATGTAATGCCACTAGCTCACACATGTGCTTATCTATTCATTGTATTTGGGGAAGGTGTTTCCTCAATATAAAATGTAGAAGCATTTGTGCTCATAGGCACAAATGCTTCTACATTTTAGAAGAAACTGGTTGGGTTGCCTGAACAGAGCATTAATTTCAACACTTTGGGACAAATTTGGACACACCAGTCCTTCTTGCCTGACCTCGCTAATGCCTGTGCAAGAGTATGACATAACTCAAGTGCTAACTAAATCCTTGACATGCATTTCTTGCATTGATTCAGCTGCTGGATTGGCTTTTTATCGGTGTGATAGTCATGCCGTTTTTCTTCCATTATTATGTGTTATTCTCAAAATTATACTTTGTTTTCATAATGCTATTACTTAATTCTCTATATATTATGAATTTATTATCATAATGCTACAACTCTGTTCTCAAAATAGTATGACCTCAGTCTCATAATGCTACAACTTTCTTTATGAAACCTGCTCTTGTAACTGGTCCACCTGCTCCGAGCGGGACTTGAACCAGCATTGGGGGTGGTGGTGTGGGGAGGATATAATTTTATATGCTTAAATTAAATAAATACCTAAATATAAAAAAAGGAAATGAGGCTCAGACATCTGTTTCGTAGCAAAAATGTTTGTGTTTATTTTAGGCCTTCCGTCAGTGAAACAACTCAATATACGCTTGTTGTGTCATGTTGTTGCAATGAGAAACAGCCTAAGGGCGCTCTTCGATTGTGATTGAACGCAGGGTTGTAGGAGAAGATGTGAAAGAGAGTGGCACGTTTCTCTGACAAATGTTCTAAAGCGGTGCTGCTTCACTGGACACATGAGGGTAATCTGAGTTCACAGCAGAGTTACTGTTAGCCAGTAAATACTAGTTTTTGACCATTAAAAATTCAATATGTTTGATAAAATAAAATAAAAAAGTGAGAATTTTCCAGTAAAAATATTAACAAAGCAGACGTTATACAAAGTACAAAGAACATTTTCAACTGCACACCTAAGGTGTGTAATTGTTAGGTTATTGTAATATTAATAAACTAAAATGTATGTGGCGGTTTAGACACTAATTCCATGACTGCCGTTTATAATTTTGAATAGAGTGGATAGAAAATGTAATAAATAAACTTTTATCTTTAATTTGACTTGATTGTTTGTTATTGTTTTGTTATAGATATATCACTATAAAACATGGGTTAGATCACGAATAAGGAGGAGGGAGGCAGGCTGAGGACAACTCAATCACTCACACACACACACACACACACACGCGCGCGCTCACACGTATTTGTGCTGGTCTCCTCTCTCAAGCTCGCGTGTTACGGGAGACTCTGAAAGCACAGACGCACACAAGCAAACTTGGGCTAACAGATGACGCTCTACCACGCCCTACCGCCACAATTGTTATTTCACAGATCATGACCTGAACAACCACCAACGTTATCAATCTGATTTTGCTTCTTAAGGGTTTTAAGCTTATTATATGCATCAATCTTAGCTAGAATCTGGGGTATTGCTTAACTGTTGAGACCAACCAGAATGCTGAATGGAATGGGGTCTAGTATGAGGGATGATTGGAGAGCTGGCAGCTGGTGTTTTGAAAAAGCTGGGGAGCCCTAGGCTGGGTCTCTGAGCAGATGTTGATTGAAGTCTTCCGTCACTGCCGATGAGGTGAAATGAATTAATTTTAGCGAGCTGAGAGATCAGAGAGAACCGAGAGGACGCAGAAGAAAGCAGAGAGGTGGATTTTAACTCTTTTTAGCTGTTCCTGCCCTTTAAGGGTTCCAACCAACCTGAGATTGTCTTAGGGCTGGGTGTAAGCCAAATGCTCCGCCCATGATGTTACTTAGTCCATTGTCACTGTAGATGGGTGGTTCCACTCCTTTTCATGATGTATGGATTAAACTTTGTCCAAAATACTAATGTGCATATTATGACATCCTATCTGAATGTACTTACTTTTATCTGTCAGAAGATTTTTCCATGAACATATACATACCACACACAAGATATGTTAAGTACACTATTAATAGTAAATCAATAATCATTCTAGTACTACTATACTAATACATGCTAAGTAAATGAAACAATCAGTGGTAACAATAAGTCCAGAAGGAACCATGGCAGAAAATAGCTGATTGCAGATTGTTTTACACGTGTATTAATTTTCACACTCATTGTTTCTGTGGAAGGCCTTGATTGTGGAATGTGCTGATTCAACAATTGAAGGTTGGGCTCCTCCCCCTTTTCTTCCTGCAGTTATCACTTTATAAGTGACTTTTTATATTAACCTTGGCTTTTATCTGTTGGGAAAGCCATCTGGTTTTGGCTTGTTTCTCAACCCACTTCTGGCATTCTGGGGGGGTGAGTTATGCTTTCACAGCAACATTTGGCAGCAAATGTTTACAAACGGTGGGTTTGTACGTCCACCCTGAAATTGTCGGCACCTGTCCTGACAGCGAGTTTGAATTATGGTTTGAGTGGTCAAGGGCTGTTTAAATGGAATGTCTTGTGATTATCTCTGCTGCCTGGTTTGATCCTACACAGACCACAGACACTTGAGACACAAAATTAGATTTAGCTCCAGAAGATGACAGTACAAATATGCATTTTCTGGGAGGTGCAGGGAGTAGGAATGTCATGGAGACCATGTCAAGCTGGAGGGCAGGCTTCTGCAGACACACTTCTGCAAGTATAACATTTCTCCGGGTCACAAATAAACTTCCAGTCAAGATTGGCAAATGTGATAACCACCAAACAGTAATTGTTTCACTTTGTTGCCTGTTATTTCTTTTGTTTAGGACGTTTGCTTTGGAGTCACTTGTGTTAGGATATGTTATTGTGATGAGGGTAAGGGTAACTTACATGGTGGCCCTGCTTCTCACATGTTATATACAGTTGTGTGCTATGTTCCTGAATGTTTCGTATTTTCTGAGAAACAAGCTACTTTTTGGCTTTTGTTACCACTGGTCCATCTATAAAATAAGACAAACTTTTAATGTTGGGTCTAGCCAGAGCACAAGCTTTGAACCCTGCTGGAATTCTAAATGGCAGTGGCTTGGTGCAGGTAAACAGAATACTCTCTTCAGGGGGTGCAATTTATTTAGACAGGGGTGCTTGAAAGTTTGTGAACCCTTTATATTTTTCTATATTTCTGCATAAATATGACCTACATCAAGTCCTAAAAGTAGATAAAGAGAACTCGGCTATACAAATGAGACAAAAAATATTATACTTTGTCATTTATTTATTGAAAAAAATAATCCAATATTACATATCTGTGAGTGGCAGAAGTGAAACTTTGATTTCAGTATCTAGTGTGACCCCCCTTGTGCAGAAATAACTGCAACTAAACATGTCCTTTAACTGGTGATCAGTCCTGCACATCAGCTTGGAGCAATTTTAGCCGATTCCTCAGTACAGAACAGCTTTAGCTCTGGGATGTTTTTTTTTTTTTAATTATTATTTTTTATGTATTTTTTTATTGAAGGAGATGGCTCATTGGAAAACAAAACAAACAAACAAACTTAAGTACAATGAAAAAAAAATCTCAGTGCATTGACAAATCGGGAGCCAAACTTTTTTTTTTTTTTTTTTTTATACAGATTAGAACACACATTCATACATAAAAAAAAAATACAATATAAAATGGGGGGTATTCCCTCAATCAGAAGGCAAAGATGGCAGAGATTTGAAAAAGGATAAGAAAGGCTGCCACTTCCTGTGAACCTTGTCAAGGTTTCCACCCAGAGAGTACCTAATCTTTTCAAATTTTAGAAGAGACATTACATCCCTAAGCCATTGAGTGCTGGAGGGAGGCTTTATGGATTTCCAATGGAACAGAAGGCACCGTCTTGCTAACAAGGAAGTGAACGCCAAGAGATCTAATTGGCTCGAGTTGTACCTGTTATAATCCTCCAGATACCCAAATATGGCAATATGGGGAGAGGATTTAACAGTAATGGACAGTATTTCTGAGATGCTATCGAAATACTTCTGCCAGAAGGAGAATAACAATGGGAAGGAGTAGAACATGTGAGTGAGATTGCAGGAAGAGGCATGAGATTTATTACAACTGTCAATGACAGTGGGATAAATCTGTGACAGATGTGTTTTGGAGAAATGAATCCTGTGCAATACCTTGAACTGTATCAAAGAGAGACGAGCACAAGATGCGCTTGTGTGGATCCTGCTAAGGGCACCGTCCCACCAGGCTTCATGTAGGGTTAACCCCAATTCGCCCTCACAAGCAACCTTGATTTTAGTGATAGGTGAGCTGTCGTAGGATAAAAGTTTATTATAAATGCTTGAAATACGAGATCTTTGAAGAGGGTCAGATGAGAGAAAATAATCCCATAGTAGGAAACAGTGATTTTGCACAGTGTCTAACTTGGAAATAGCAAAAAAGATGTGACGGTGGAAGCTGAAATTCACTCGACAGATCTGCAAAGCTACGAAAAGCCCCGTCCTTATAGAGATCTTTGAAGGTTTTGAGACCTTTGTCATGCCAGATAGCAAATGTGGGGTCAGATGATGCAGGTTGAAATGAGTGATTTTTCAGTTATGGAGCTAAGGTAGACGCGGAGACGAATTTAAAATTCTTCCTGAACTGGTACCAGATTTTTAGAGTTGAGCTAACCACAGGGTTGTCTGTAAAGCCAGAGAAATTGGTAGAAGTAGATGAGGTAAGCAGAGCCATTGGAGAGGATGAGCCACATGACTGTACCTCTAACATACGCCATGGGGAATGCGCTGGTCTCAACCAAAATAAGATTTTATGAATATGTGATGCCGAGTAATACAACTGAAAATTTGGAAGAGAGAGGCCAGCATTGAGCTTACATCTCTGAAGCATTGACTTACTTATTCTGGGTGTCTTACCACACCACAAAAAGCTAGAAATGTCCTGATCAATAGTCTTAAAAAAATTGCTTTGATGAGAATAGAGGGAGACATTGGAATAAAAAGAGGAACTTGGGCAGGATATTCATTTTTACCATATTAATCCTTCCTATAAGCGACAGAGGTAAAGATCTCCATCGCTGAAGGTCAGTTTTGATTTCAGACATCAACGGGGAGAAGTTAGCAGAGAAAAGTGAAGTCAGAGTTCTGGTTATGTTAATTCCTAAATACTTACAGTGAGGGGAAAAAGTATTTGATCCCCTGCTGATTTTGTACGTTTGCCCACTGACAAAGAAATTATCAGTCTATAATTTTAATGGTAGGTTTATTTGAACAGTGAGAGACAGAATAACAAGAAAATCCAGAAAAACGCATGTCAAAAATGTTATAAATTGATTTGCATTTTAATTAGGGAAATAAGTATTTGACCCCCTCTCAATCAGAAAGATTTCTGGCTCCCAGGTGTCTTTTATACAGGTAACGAGCTGAGATTAGGAGCACACTCTTAAAGGGAGTGCTCCTAATCTCAGCTTGTTACCTGTATAAAAGACACCTGTCCACAGAAGCAATCAATCAATCAGATTCTAAACTCTCCACCATGGCCAAGACCAAAGAGCTCTCCAAGGATGTCAGGGACAAGATTGTAGACCTACACAAGTCTGGAATGGGCTACAAGACCATTGCCAAGCAGCTTGGTGAGAAGGTGACAACAGTTGGTCGATTATTCGCAAATGGAAGAAACACAAAAGAACTGTCAATCTCCCTCGGCCTGGGGCTCCATGCAAGATCTCACCTCGTGGAGTTGCAATGATCATGAGAACAGTGAGGAATCAGCCCAGAACTACACGGGAGGATCTTGTCAATGATCTCAAGGCAGCTGGGACCATAGTCACCAAGAAAACAATTGGTAACACACTACGCCATGGAGGACTAAAATCCTGCAGTGCCCGCAAGGTCCCCCTGCTCAAGAAAGCACATATACATGCCCATCTGAAGTTTGCCAATGAACATGTGAATGATTCAGATGACAACTGGGTGAAAGTATTGTGGTCAGATGAGACCAAAATGGAGCTCTTTTTCATCAACTCAACTTTTCTGCTAAGGGGACAGGACAACTTCACTGCATCAAAGGGACGATGGACTGGGCCATGTACCATCAAATCTTGGGTGAGAACCTCCTTCCCTTAGACAGGGCATTGAGTACTAAGTACTAAGTGATGTTTTGAAGAAGGGGTCAAATACATATTTCCCTCATTAAAATGCATATTAATTTATAACATTTTTGACATGCATTTTTCTGGATTTTTTTGTTGTTATTTTGTCTCTCACTGTTCAAATAAACCTACCATTAAAATTATAGTCCGATCATTTCTTTGTTAGTGGGCAAACATATAAAATCAGCAGGGGATCAAATTCTTTTTTCCCCTCACTGTACCAAAGAATGTTTAAAGATTAATAAAAATTTATGTTGGAACGATTAATAATAATTTATGTTGGAAAGATTAAGAAACATTTATGTTATAGCCATTTTGCCATTTTGTTGTGGAGTTGGAATTTGGGGCTGTTTTGATCTGTTTGTTTGGGTTTGCGTTGTGTTATGTGAGGTTTGGTGGTGCATTTGCTCCTGGGTCACGTGTGGTGTGGGAGGTGCATATAACGTGGATTAACCTTCCAACAGTTGCGGATGGAAATGGAGAGCTTGGAAGCACACTTTTTTTTTGACCACGCTCCTGCCCGCCAATTCACAATACGCCATTTTACGTTAAATTCAATAGTAAGGTTTCATTTCAACAAGTTTTCATTTACTATGTGTTTCTGTCAAGAAACTTTCACCCAGTTGTCCTCTGGTGGTCAGATGAGACCAAAATGGAGCTCCTTGGCATCAAACTGCCCCTTGTGAAGCACAGCTCACGTTATATATCCACACAGTCATTAGCCCGCAATAGCTTCCAGCTGCGGGCACTTCCACATACGTCACGCAAGGGGGGCAAAAACATGACGTCACCCCGGAAGACGTCCGCGCGTGCACAACAGCGCTCAGCTCGTGCTGTTACTCTGGGAGAACCATGACAGAACCCCCCCTAACCCCCGCCGCCCAAAGGCACTCCCAGTGTGTGCCAGGAGTCCTCTCCTTTCATTGGCGGCCCCCGGCCCTTGAGCTGAATGTCCCCTACAGCACCAGGAAACCGCATGCTGTTCTTGGCTGAGCAGGGAAGTGGAGCAAGGTCTCTAGCTGAACAGGGAGGCAGAGCAAGGACTACAGCCGGGCAGACAGGATGAGCGACGTTCTCCTCAAGTTCCTTGAGCTTGAGACCTGGCGTGAGCTAGAGCGAGAGAAGTGGCTTGAGCGAGAGACGTGGCTTGAGCGAGAGACGTGGCTTGAGCGAGGGACATGGCTTGAGCGAGGGACATGGCTGTGGTGTCGGGAACTTGAGGCATGGGTGTGGTGTTGGGAACGTGAGGCATGGCTGTGGTGTTGGGAACGTGAGGCATGGCTGTGGTGTCGGGAACGTGAGCCGGGGCAGTGACCGAGACCTGAGCCAGGGCTGTGACCGGGACCTGAGCCAGGGCTATGACTGGGACCTGAGCCAGGGCTATGACTGGGACCTGAGCCGTGACTGAAGTCTTTGGCTGGAGGCGGGACCTTGGTTGGAGTTTGGCCGTGAGCTGTGGCAGGAGCTGTGACTGGGGTCGGAGACGTGACTGGTGCCGGAGACATGACTGGGGCCGGATACTTGACTGGGAACGGAGACTTGAGTTGGCTGGGACTGGAACCCTGACTGGAGCTTTCTCTACTCTTCTCCCTTCTCTGTTTCGCCTGCTCATAGTACACATGGAGAAGAGGCTCCGCATAAGTCCTCCAATTACCTTCCCGCAGCACTTTATCCAAATTATACTTTTGCCCCGGTTCTCCGAATTCCTCAAAAAATAGGTCCAGAAACAACCGAACATCCTCCAGCACTCCGGTTATCTCAGCCACTAGTTGTCGTGCCCAGGTACGAGCGGAACCCAAAAAGCGGGAAATGATGAAAAAGATGAATTTTCCTTCCATGTGTTTTTAGGGTCGCAAATGCTGACAAATTATTGCTGACATTCCATAACGAAGTAGTCCGGGTAATCCTGGCGAGCATACCGCGCAGGCAGGCAGGCAGGCAGGTCTCCGGAGTCAAAAGTGGGGATACTGAACGTGCCGGTTGCAGTTAGCCGTCTCCTCCGTTCTCGTGCTGCATCCATGTTGGAGGCAGTTGAATCTGTCATGTGGCATGACGGCAGACAAGTTGAATGGATGCAATTGCAGTTGAAACGGTGAGTTTTATTTACAATTGTGGAGAACGCAAAACCAAAATGGAAACAAGAAACAAAACGCTCTCAGTAAACTAAGCTAGGCTAACTATGGCTATAGCTAATGCTAAGGTTAAGGCTAAGGCTAAGGCTATAGCATAAACAGGACGTGAAACCAAGACTCGCGAAAGTCGCACTCGAGCTCTACATGGCATACATAGATACATACATGTATTCAACGCATTCAATTGCGCCATGTGAAGCACGGCTCACGGTATATATCCACACAGTCATTAGCCCGCAATAGCTTCCAGCTGCGGGCACTTCCGCATACATCACACATGATGCGAGGGTGCGAAAACATCACGTCACCCTGGAAGATGTCCGGGCGTGCGCAACAGCGCTCAGCTCATGCTGTTACTCCAGGAGAACCGTGACAAAAACCAAAGTCAGGCAAAAAAGGTCAAGCAATCACCAGACAGACTAGACATGGCAAAAACCAGAATCTAAAAAGCAGAAAACCAGAACAAGATTATAAACCAAATATAGCATGCATAGTAAACAAGGCTTGGTATGTAAGGTGAACACCAAGCAAGGCCAACCTACCTTACCATCATTATAAAGCTATAGCTATGTAAGAAAAATTGAAGAGGAAGTCAAAAGTCAAAGAATAACTTTATTCCAGCATGGCAGTGACAAAGTACATGAAGCACTACGGGTTTGTCAAAGTGAACCCCAAAAAATATCAGCACAGATATTTTATGCTGTGTTTCAAACCAGGTATTATGTATGTAATGTAATTAAAGTTTCATTATAAATGTAAATTAAGGACAGCATTTGATGTGATCATTTTCTGTTCTCGCAGTACGGATATTGTTACAGGTGTGACCCCAAATGGTGCGGTGATAGGGTTTGTCGAATAAGATGTCTTTCTGAATGCTAATTTCGGTCAGGTAGTCTTTTGTTCAGGGATGGTTCTTGATGTCCAACTGCCACTCCCATGCTATAACTGTGTGAATGTAGGTGGTATTATACTCACAGTGAATATTTACTGCTGTTGCTCAATTTGTTTGTATTTTTGGGAAATGGTGGGGAGGACAGAACAGAAAAGGCGATTTAGATAGGCTTAGCAGTTAAACAGAAATGTTCATCAGAAGGTCAGCAAAAATGTTTAATAAAAAAGAAATGTAGAAATGTTGTAAAAATGTTCAGCAGAAATCTTCAATGAAAATTTAACTTTAGAAATGTTCATTAGAAATGTTTAGCAGAAACGTTTTGCAGAAATGTGTAGCAGAAATGTTTAGCAGAACTGGTCATTAGAAATGTTCAGTAGAAATGAAGAAATGTTCTGTAGAAATGTTTATCAGAAGTGTTCAGCAGAAATGTTCAATAAATATGAAACAAGGTGGTATTATACACATATTGTTGACACTGAGATAATTTGTGTTATACTAACACAGTTTTTCTGAGAGGAAGTGGCAATTTCTTACACTTGCCTGAGCTTACCTATGTCTCTGTCTCAGAATATGCAACAGTAAAAAGGGTGGCTTTCTCTCCATGTCTTAAAAATAGCATCACTGCCAGATGTGAAGATCCACACTATTCCTGACCATGTACCATCCCCAATCCAAAACATCAGACCTCCTCTTGCCATTGAGGCCATAAAAGATGCCAAACCCAGGTAAAATACACACACACAAACACACTGGTTCATCAGAAAAGTTAAATATCCATGAGACTTTACTTATAACAGAGAATTCACTTCCAACAGAGCTGTTATTCTCCAGTTATTATTTAAATATCCATTATTTAATTATGGAAATGAATACACAGCTGAATGTGTAATTTGTTACCCTGGGCAAGACACTGAACCCCAAGTTGCTCCCGATGGCAAGCTAGCACCTTGCATGGCAGCTCTGCTACCATTGGTGTGTGTGTGAATGGGTGAATGAGACACAGTGTAAAGCGCTTTGGATAAAAGCGCTATATAAGTGCACATTTATTATTATTTATTATATATGCATACACATTGACTCAAAACATTCTATCTTGTATTAGCTCATCCATTTCTCCTGCAGCAGACAGTACTGGTAAGATTACATTTTGACTTCTGTAGTGCATATATTTCCCTCTTTCTTCAGCTCTGCTTTTCTAATATATTTGCTTTTTAGCCTGTTTTACTCACGATTCACTCCTACTCTCAATCTCTCACAGCACCAGTGACACACCCTAGAGAACAGGTAAAAATCCTCTATGCATTGGCAGGAACTTCAACTCATTTTTTTCAGTAATGTCAAAAGTATACTCTTCAATATTTAGGATCTGTTATGCAGTACATGTTAAGCTAATATCACCTATGAACCATGACCCCATGTGGGTATCCTATAAAAAGTCCCTGTTACATCTTGCCAAAGTTAAAAAGAAAAAATCATGGCATGGCAAAAACCAAAATCCAAAAAGCTCATAAACCAGATACAGCGTGCATGGAAAACAAGGGTTGAGTGAGTGTTTGTGTCTTGAAGGCATGGAGGTGATTATGTGCAGGTGGGTCATTCTGTGTGGTAGGCATGAAAATCTCTGCAAAGTTTGGGGTCATGAATTTCTTTTGCAGGTAACTAGGACTTCTCTTCTAGACCCTTCCCACTTGATCAGGTACTGAAGTTTTCTGTCCTTGTGATGAGAGTTCAAGATTTACTTGATGGCGTATGCAGGGGCAGGGCTTTATGATGGTGGGACATCTTCAGATAGAAGACCTGGAGTGTCTGGTGTCACCTGTATCAGTTTTGATATATGTAAAGTATGACATGAATGACTGTGGTTGAGAGCTATACTACAGATGCATCTCAAAAATTTTTTATATTGTGGAAGAGTTTTTTTTTTCTCTCCATAATTTAATTAAAAAAGTGGAACTTTCATATATTCATTATTCATTACACATGGATTTAAATATTTCAAGCCTTTTTTTCTTTTTTTTTTTTCTTTTTAAATATTGATGATTATGGATTACAGCTCATGGAAATCAAAATCCAGTATCTCAAAATATTAGAATAATTTATAACACAGAAATGTCGACCTTCTGAAAAGTGTGTTACTTTATGCACTCAATACTTGGTCGGGTCTCCTTTTGCACAAATTATTACGGCGTGGCAGCAAACCAATTACTAATTACCAATTACACAGTTTTGGCACTGTGGGCAGGTGCCAAGTCCTGCTGAAAAGAAAATCAGCATCTGCATAAAGCTTGTCAGCAGATGGAAGCATGAAGTGCTCTAAAATCTCCTGGTAGATGGCCGCATTGACTCTCAATTTGAGAAAACACAGGGACCAACACCAGCAGATGATATGGAACCCCAAATCATCACTGACTGTGGACACTTCACACTTCAAGCAGCTTGGATTCTGTGCCTCTTCACACTTCCTCCAGACTCTGGGACCTTGATTTCCAAATGAAATGCAAAATTTACTTTAATCTGAAAAGAGGACTTTGGACCACTGAGCAAAGGTCCAGTTCTTTTTCTCCGTAGCCCAGGTAACACACTTCTCACGTTGACTCTGGTTCAGGAGTGGCTTGACACTAGGAATGCAACACAGTGACATGTATTATAAATTATATTTTGAGATACTGTATTTTTAATTTCCATGAGCTGTAAGGCGTAATCAAGATAAAAAAAGGCTTAAAATATTTCACTTTATGTATAATGAATCTAGAATATAAGAAAGTCCCACTTTTTGAAATAATTAAGGGGAAAAAATTACTTTTCCATGATATTAATTTTTTTTTAGATGCACCTGTATATCTATTGGCTCATACTGTGGTGTTTCTCTATAATGCAAATCAGAAAACACTTTACTGAATTGACACACAGTGCTTCCCACACTTGTTCACTCCACTTAAAACAGTTGTCTACTGCAGGTGAGTTTGTAGGGTCAGCGTTTCTCAGGAATTTGGGTGTATTTGGATCATGGGAGAAATCATGACCAGTCCAAGGCACAGAATAAAAATCAAGACACAGAATATCTGAAAAAATCTACTGATTACTTGAGTCACTCATTCCACTTGTCCATTGGACACTGGGACCGCACCCATTGGTTCTGGGTTTGGGCTATCACCCAATCACTGTGCCATAAGAGAGCACCAACAAAACATGAATGGGGAGAATTAATTCTTCACTGTTTTCCTTTGGGTGGTAGAAACAGAGACGGTCAGTGTGTCAATCAATGGTGTGCATGAAATTGCTAAACATTACACTGTGATTTGGAAACTGTGGGTGGGGGGGTGAGTAAGTATTCCACAAAGCGAGCTAATAAAAGCAGGGCTTATTTGAAATAGCCTTGCTTGATTTAACATAACAGGTGAATCCAGGCTCAGTGCTTTCCATCAATGTAGTTCAGGTGCAAAACTCATTCAGGCTGGAATTGGCCAATCGAGGATCATGCATATGCACATGATGTCCAAGCAGCCCTAGCATTTGAGTGAATATATAGCTATATGGCAGCAAATGAGAGAGCTGCTTTACACTACAGCTGAACTATGACTTACATATAATTAAATTATACAATGAGGATAAAACCATTATTGCAAATAAAAGCAACACTTTGGAAATTAACAATGGTCTAGAAGCAGCAGGGCAGAAAAAATACAATAGAATACATGTGTAAGGACATATTATTGAAACAAGTATATAAATAATATAACAGACAATTTAAATAGATTCTATAGTCAGAATTAACATGCTATACTCCAATTACCAATAATGGATTATAACAAAGTCACGTTACTTAGGATTTTTTGTAACTAGACTTTTTAAAGACATTTTTAGTTAGTGTACTTTGTTCATAGAATTTTAGAGATGTTTAGATTTTATCTTGTCATTTTGGTCATCCAAGTAACATTTCAATTGGAATTTAACGTGATTGCTCAACAGTCCTGCACTGATGCATCTGAGAAATTTCCTCATAGTGAGCACAGGACTGCACTGCTCATTTGAACGGACTTCTTTAACAGCCACAAGCAGCCTCTTTTTGAGTTCACTAGCTAGATTGAAAGTTATAATGGGATTCTTTTACATCCTGCATTATCAAGTCTGTGAAACAATTTCAGTGTTATGTTCCCTGAAGTGTCCATTGAGGATGGTCTTGAGATAAGAGAGTGCGAGATAACATTTATCTCCAGCATGTCATATAACCAGGGCAGCTGCTGCTTTCACTAACTTTACTGTGACCTTTCTGCATTCTAGTGTTAATTTGGTGCAAGGTTTGTGTATGATAACTTGGACTTCAGTCCTTTTTCACTGATTTGGCCAGTAAAAACTCACATCTGATGATCAAATCTAGAAATTTGGGGAGCACAGGATGTATGGTTTGGGGACTGGATGAAGCTCTGCGGGCTGGGCTCTTTTCTGCTCAATTATCTTTCATCAGTCTTATTTCTTCTTGAAGCATCTTTGTCTAGCATGAACTAGTGAGCCTAATTAATGAATTGAAAGCTTAATTGGCCTAGTGGCATAAACGTAAAAGTGCCACTGTAATATGTGTGTGTAATATATATATATATATATATATATATATATATATATATATATATATATATATATATATATATATATATATATATATATATATATGAAGCTCAGTGAAGCTCTGGTGAACTCCATAACCAAGGTTAAGGCAGCATTGGAAAATAATGGTAGCCACACAAAATATTGACACTTTGGGCCTAGTTTATACATTTTCACTTAGGGGTGTACTCACATTTGTTGCCAGCAATTTAGATATTATTGGCTGTATGATGAGTTATTTTGATGGGACAGCAAATTTATACTGTTACACAAGCTGTACACACTACTTTACATTGTAGTAAAGTGTCATTTCTTCAATATTGTGGGTGTATATATATATATATATATATATATATATATATATATATATATATATATATATATATATATATATATATATATATATATATATATATAAATAAAAGTTGGGTTAGTCTTTGATATACAGAATATTAATATGAGAACAACTACAGTATACAAGGATGAAATGAAGGAAATTTAAGGAGGATGTAAATTTTCTTGTGCTGATTATCACATTATAACAAACTGAAATGACACCATGTAAGTCATATATCTGGGCAGTTAAATAGTGTAATGTTTATTGTTTTGTACTTATTTTAAAAGTTTTAAATTTTACATTTGTAAACTGCCATTACAATCATCATTCTGTTAAAGTTAAACATAGAAATGGGGTTAAAACATTCAGGTAGAAAAAGAGACGTTGCTCAAGGACTGAAAAATTCAAGTTGAGCAATTCAGAGAAAATATCAGGTATATTCAGAAATAGCAAATGAGCCAGCTTCTAATCAAACTCAATCTTGACCAGCTACAACACACCTTTGAACTCAAGGAGGGGGCTTCATTTATTAGTCATACACAGAAGTATTTGATCCCCTGCTGATTTTGTACATTTGCCCACTGACAAAGAAATGATCAGTCTATAATTTTAATAGTAGGTTTATTTGAACAGTGAGAGACAGAATAACAACAAGAAAATCCAGAAAAACGCATGTCAAAAATGTTATAAATTGATTTTCATTTTAATTAGGGAAATAAGTATTTGACCCCCTCTCAATCAGAAAGATTTCTGGCTTCCAGGTGTCCTTTGGTGAGAAAGTGACAACAACTGGTGTGATTATTCACAAATGGAAGAAACACAAAAGAACTGTCGGTCTCACCTCGTGGAGTTGCAATGATCATGAGAACAGTGAGGAATCAGCCCAGAACTACACGGGAGGATCTTGTCAATGATCTCAAGGCAGCTGGGACCATAGTCACCAAGAAAACAACTGGTAACACACTACGGCGTGAAGAACTGAAATCCTGCAGTGCCCGCAAGGTCCCCCTTCTCAAGAAAGCACATATATATGTCTGTCTGAAGTTTGCCAATGAGCATCTGAATGATTCAGAGGGTTAAAGTGTTGTGGTCAGATGAGACCAAAATGGAGCTCTTTGGCATCAACTCAACTTGCTGTGTTTGGAGGAGGAGGAATGCTGCCTATGACCCCAAGAACACCATCCCCACCGTCAAACATGGAGGTGGAAACATTATGCTTTGGTGGTGTTTTTCTGCTAAGGGGACAGGACAACTTCACTGCATCAAATGGACGATGGATGGGGCCATGTACCATCAAATCTTGGGTGAGAACCTACTTCCCTCAGCCAGGGCATTGAAAATGGGTCATGGATCGGTATTCCAGCATGATAATGAGCCAAAACACACGGCCAAGGCAACAAAAGAGTGGCTCAAGAAGAAGCACATTAAGGTCCTGGAGTGGCCTAGCCAGTCTCCAGTCCTTAATCCCATAGAAAATCTGTGGAGGGAGCTGAAGGTTTGAGTTGCCATACGTCAGCCTCGAAACCTTAATGAGAAGATCTGCAAAGAGGAGTGGGACAAAATCCCTCCTGAGATGTGTGCAAACCTGGTGGCCAACTACAAGTAATGTCTGACCTCTGTGATCGCCAACAAGGGTTCCCTTTCAAAGGGAACTTCGATGTTGCATTTAGATAGCAGTATGGGAACGGCTTGTGCACGTGACTGGTATCTGAAGCTTGTGTAAAATCATGCCTCTACTTATAGGCCTGCCATGATCAGGTGACATGGCACTTAAGCACGTTGCATGATATATATGGCACCTGTGAACCACGCTGCCAGCCTTATTATCTTCAGCGAGACTGCATGTCTGTTCTTTGTGTGACAAAAATGCTTAATTTCTATTCTATATTTTCTCAAAATCTCTGAACTTTTCTATCCCTTTTTTAAAGAAAAAGAGGGGTAAGTAATGAGCCAGAAAGAGTTCAAGAAGTGTGCAACGTGCTCCAGTTTCATCAATGGGAAAAGTGCACACTTTCTGCGTGAAGTGTTAGCGATGTCGTATCCAATAACCCCCTCGCGAGGCTGCGCATGGTAATGCTACATTAAGCAGCTCAACTCGCGCTCTTCTTGGAAAAAAATGGAAGCCGAAGAGAGTCGGGTTTCAGAGCCTCGCAGATCTGGGCCGGCCGCTGCCAAGGCAGAGAACCGTCTCCGGTTCGGGGGATCTCTTAAATCCGGAAGAGGAGCCAGAGATGAGCGCTGCTCTATCTCTTGCTCTGGCTTCCGGGTTCGGATGTCCGCTGGATTTTGGAGTTCGCGACACAACTCCTCCTCCCGATATGGAAAGCCAAAAGGGTTATAATTCCTCTCTGACTCCGAGGAGTTAGAAGGATGTGTTAAAAACTGAGAGTAGCATATAAAGAGCTGCTTGAAGTGATTACCCAGTGAAAGTAAATCTCACACTGCAGAAACTCCCCTGAAGTTATGACTAAATCTCAGCCTTCTGGGGGAAAACCAAGCTTAATTCATAACCCCACAATGTTGGATTATTCGGCCATTGTGGGAATGAACGGCATGGCTATTTAGCTATGCCCAAGGTGGAGGAGGCACTTGCTAGCTACCTCTCTCCACCGACAGCGGCTAATTACGGGGGGCAGATTGCATCCAAGGCGGTATTGGTGGGCAAGCCTATGCAGTAGTAGTCTTGCTTGTGGGTCACTGCAGACAATGACAGGGCTGCAGGCCTACCAAGCAGACCTGCTGAGTGAGCTCGACGTATGGCGTGTTGTCTCTAGCACACTTGGGCATCCACAAGTGGAGCCTGGTCCAGTACTAGTGTGAGGGCTCATCCTCATCTGGGTAACAACAGATTGTGTGAAAAAGGGGTTACCTGCGTAACCCAGACATTTTGCCACCAAGTACTAAGTCATGTTTTGCAGAGGGGTCAAATACATATTTCCCTCATTAAAATGCAAATCAATTTATAACATTTTTGACATGCGTTTTCTGAATTTTTTTGTTGTCTCTCACTGTTCAAATAAATCTACCATTAAAATAATATTCGATTCAATTCAATTCAATTTTATTTGTATAGCACTTTTTACAACAGACATTGTCTGAAAGCAGCTTTACAGAAATATAAACACGGTACACAGATATTAAAGGTGTGAATTTATCCCAACTGAGCAAGCCACTGAGTGGTGATGGTGGCAAGGAAAAACTCCCTAAGATGTTTAAAGGAAGAAACCTTGAGAGGAACCTGACTCTGAAGGGAACCCATCCTCATCTGGGTAACAACAGACAGTGTGAAATAGTAAAGTATGGATGTACATGAAGTTTGTATGGTCTTTGGAGCAGCCGCAGTCCCAGTAGAGAAGATTCAAGACTTGAGCTCCATCCAGAGGCTGAAATGATCTGGATCTCCAGTATCTCCATAAATTTGTGTGTGGCTCGGCAAAAGGAGAGAGGGAGAATAAAGATTATTATGACTGTGAAGTAGTAAAAATAGAATCTAGTCAGGGTAGGCTTGAGTAAACAAATACGTTTTAAGACTAGACTTAAACACTGAGACTGTGTCTGAGTCCCGAACACTAATTGGAAGACTGTTCCATAACACTGGGGCTTTATAAGCGATGGCTCTTCCCCCTGCTGTAGCCTTCACTATTTGGGGTACCGTCAAATAGCCTGCATCTTTTGATCTAAGCAGGCGTGGCGGATCATAGAAAACCAAAAGGTCGCTTAGATATTGTGGTGCGAGAACATTTAGTGCTTTATAGTACTAATAAAAGTAACTAATAAAGTAACTAACTAATAAAAGTACTTTATAGTTAATGCGACATTTTACTGGGAAAGATTACTTCTAGCTACACGTGGGCCTAATAAAAGTATTTCTGTTTTATCAGAATTAAGTAAAAGGAAGTTGGTTAACATCCAACGTCTAATGTCCTTTGCACAATCCTCGACTTTACTAAGCTTCTGTCTGTCCTCTGGCTTCGCTGAAACATACAACTGTGTATCATCAGCATAACAGTGGAAGCTAATTCCATGCTTATTAATAATTTATCCTAGGGGTAGCATATATAAAGAACCTTGTGGAACTCCAAAAGTAACCTCAGTGCGCATGGAGAAATCACCATTTACATCTACGAATTGATAACGATCAGTCAGATAAGACGTGAGCCAAGAGAGGACTGTTCCCTTAATGCCAACAACATTTTCTAATCTATCAAGGAGAATAGTGTGATCTATAGTATCAAAAGCTGCACTAAGGTCGAGTAACACAAGCAGCGAGACACAACCCTGAACAGAGGTCAGTAGAAGGTCATTTACTACTTTAACTAACGCTGTCTCTGTGCTATGATGAGGTCTAAATCCTGACTGATACATTTCATGAATGTTGTTCCTATCCAAGTATAAGCATAACTGCTTTGCTACAACCTTTTCTAAAATCTTAGAGATGAAGGGGAGATTTGACATTGGTCTATAGCTGGACAATTGGGACGGGTCAAGGTCAGGTTTTTTAATCAAGGGTTTAATAACTGTTAATATAAGTGATTTTGGACATAGCCAGTGGTTAGTGAAGAATTGATTATATTTAAAAGTGGTTCAATTACTCCTGGACAAATCTGCTTAAACAAACATGTAGGTACGGGCTCTAGTAAGCAAGTTGATGAACTGGCTGAAGTGATTAATGTAGCTAGTTCGGTCTCTCTAAGCGGAGCAAAACACTCTAAACAATCATCTGATATTTCTACGTTGTCATGGAATGGGTTTGTTACAGTACTGTCCGGTTTTCATTTAATGGCATGTATTTCATGTCTAATATTTTCAACCTTATCAATGAAAAATTTCATGAAATCTTCACTGCTATGTAATGATTGAGTGTTTCTCTCTGTAGTGGTTTTATTCCTAGTTAATTTTGCTACAGTGTTGAAAAGGAATCTAGAATTGTTTTTGTTATCTCCTATTAAGGTGGAGAAATAGATTTTTCTAGCTTCACTAAGAGATTTTCTGTATTTCAGTAGACTCTCCCTCCAGGCTGTTTGAAGTATCACCAGTTTGGTTTGACGCCATTTATGTTCTAATTGTTGAGTTGTCTGTTTTAAGGTACGCGTTTGATCATTATACCAGGGTGCTAATTTTTTCTCTCTAATTATTTTTCTCTTGAGTGGAGCCACTCTATCTAGCGTGTAGCGGAGTGTTGACTCCAAGCTTTCAGTCGCCTGATTGAGTTCTGTGGGATCTGACAGTGATCCAAATCTAATTGATGTTTCTGCGAGGATATTTATGAAGCTCGGTGCAGTAGCTGATGTGTAGGTACGTTTAACGCGGTAGCGAGGCAAGGTGGAAATATTATGATCAATATGTATCATGAATGAGATAAGATAATGGTCTGAGACAGCTTCAGACTGCGGAAAAATTACAATATTTTCTATACTTAGTCCGTATGTTAGTATGAGGTCTAGAGTGTGACCACCATTATGAATAGGCCCGATTACATTCTGATTAATCCCTACTGAATTTAAGATCGACACAACCGCTATGCTTAGAGGGTCTTCCAGGTTATTAAAATGAATATTAAAATCTCAGACGATTAATGCTTTATCTACAGACACAACCAGGTTTGAGATAAAGTCTGCAAATTCTCTAAGAAATTCAGTATATGGCCCTGGGGGTCTGTAAATAATAAATAGAGGAATTGACTTATTGTTTCTGGCTACATAGTTTACACTGGTATAAAGAATTTCAAAAGAATTAAATTTATGACTATGTTTTTGTGTGACGACTAGATTTTGACTATATATGAGACCAACAATATATGCCTCAATATATATATATGCCTCCTCTACCAGTTGAATGAGGCTGATGTACATAATTGTATCCAGGAGGACTGGCTTCATTTAATGCTACATACTCGTTTGGTTTAATCCAAGTTTCCATTAAACACATTAAATTAAATTCCTGATCAGTAATGATGTCGTTAACAATAAGAGCTTTAGATGCAAGAGATCTAATGTTTAATAGTCCTAGCTTCAGATCGAAGGTGCTGGCTGTTCATTGAATATGATTTAATTTTATGTTAATTAGGTTTCGAAGACAGACTTTCTGAGATTTTATATATATTTGTATAGCTCGGGGAACAGACACAGTCTCTATAGTATGTATTACAGGTGTTGGATTATTAATTGAGCATTGATTATACTGAATGTAGTTACTGTTGGAAGATGTACTTACGTTAGGTAGTCACTTAGAGTGTAGTGCCTAGGAGATGTTTTCAGACAGCAGTTCCGCTCCAACGCTGCTGGGGTGCAGGCCATCAGGACGAAACAACCTAGGATGCTCCCAGAACAGATTCCAGTTATTAACAAACACCAGATTCTGCTTATTACACCAAGAGATTAACCAATCATTGAAAGCGAGAAGTCTACTGAACTTTTCTGCTCCACGTCTAAATGTGGGAAGAGGTTCAGAGACGATGATCTTCACGGTGGGTGAACTGCCTCATACCGTCTCGATCAGGCTGGAGAAGTCCCTCTTCAGAACGTCCGACTGCCACAGCCTGGTGTCATTCATCCCCACGTGCAGCACAACCGCTCCAATGCGCTCGTTCTTCTTCAGGATCCCGGATACCTGCGCAGCGACATCAAGGACACGAGCACCAGAAAAACAGTGTGTGTGCATCTTACCTTTAGATGAAGCTACATGGACGTTCCGCACAATGGAGTCCCCGACAATCACAGCGTTAAAAACAGCGGGTACCGCCCTCGCCTTCCGCCGCTGGTTCACCCAAGGCTTGAGGTGTGTTGGCGCCGGCGTGGTGGAGACCACGGCTGGGAAAGTTCTAGGTGCACGCTCCCTGCACAGAGAAACACACGGCGTAGAGGGGCTAGGAGTGGAAATACCACGCTGTGTGCTTACTTTGGATGTGTCGGCAGAGGCACGTGATGTTTCCAGCACAGTTCGTCGCTCCTGCAGCTGTTCCTGCTGGTCGAGTAGGCCGCGGATCTGCTTCTCCGCATCCTCCAGTTCCAGCAGCACCATGTGAAGCTCGAGCGAGTCCTCATCTGCACTCAAGAGCGAAGAGACGGTAGACATATTTGTACTTTAAACAAAAAACAGCGGTAAATGCGAAATATGAAAACGTAAACAAGTACTAAACTAGTGGTAGGTGATGCTAGCGGGCTACGGGCTACAAGCTAGTCAGCTAATCGCAAGCTAGTCGTGGCTGTTTGTACAAACAGATTAAATTAAGCGACAGCGCAATGTTACGATTGTTTCTAAAAGTATTTTCAGTTATGTAATGTAAGAAGAAAATAATGTAATAGCATTAGCTCGAAGGACGCTGCTTCCTGCTTGCCGCTGCTTCCTGCTTGACGCTGCTAGAAAATTATAGACTGATCGTCTCTTTGTTAGTGGGCAAACGTACAAAATCAGCAGGGGATGAAATACTTTTTTCCCTCACTGTATTTTATGGCAATGCATGGTGCTAGTTGGAGGATTACTCCAGTCTTTTTTTTTTCTTCCTAAATTTAAGTTGCCTGTGCTACATTTTCTTGATATGAAATCAAATGCCAGTGTTACTTATTAATTATCTGTCAAGTGCTTGATTTCTAGCACATTGAGGCCCTGTTTACACTAGTGCATTTTCATTTAAAACAGTGTTTTAAAATGAAAACGATCCTCGTTCACACTGCCGTTTTCGCTGTGTTTCAGAAGTGATCTCTGTCCACACTACACGACCGAAAATGTATATTGCATGACCATTCATACACACAAGTGCATACAAGTGTAAACAACTTGCAGTTCAGTCTCCATATTGTTGTGTATACGATCAAGGTAGAATAATGGTCATATGGTAGGGGCTTTATGAATCAGGGAAGGATAGGCAATGATCCAGAATACCCAATCAGGGAGTGATTGTGGGCAGCCACGACCCTTTATTCAAAAGTCGTTGTTTTGGTCTGTTTACACTGTTTTAGTTTGAAAATGGGGTCTTCCAAAAGTCTCAGTTTTTGAGGGTCAAAACACCAGAGTAGCAAAAGTTATGCGTTTTAAAATGAAAATGTACTAGTGTAAACAGAGAGAGACAGAGTGGGTTTGTATGGACATGTGCTCTGGCGTCACATGGCTGTGTGTGCATTCGTGTTGAGCTTATGAAAATTAATTACCACTTGTGTCACAGCTCAATCCGGTTCCCAGAATCCAACACAAACACGCATGCATTCAAGATCACCGGAGTTCTGATTCGCAACACCTGTGACTAGCTTTCGGCGTCCACTGGTATTTAAGTAGTCACATTCCTATTTCAGGTTGTGAAGTATACACTCCGTAATGTATGTTAGCTGCGATACCAAGCTTTCCGTATTCTGTGAATTCACCTGGTTGGTTTCGACTTCCCGCTTTGTTGGTTCTGGATTATCCTCATGATTCTGTATTACCTGATTTATCTCGACAATCTGCCTGTTTACGACTACGTCTCTGGAAAACCCGCGTTGCTGAACATTACCAGTTTCATCTTCACCATCTGCCTGTTTATGACCACATCTCTGAAGAACCCGCATATCTGAAAATTACCTGATTCCACCCGACTACCTGCATGATTACCTCTACATTTCTGGAATACCGTTATTGAGATTCAGTATCTGCTCACGCCTACATCTCTGGATACCCCTCACATCGTGCATTACTGTCTAACTCGGACTGTTCCTGCCATCATGTCTCGGCTCCTGCGCTTGCGTCCTCCTCCACCCTTGTGACAGAATACTTCGCCGACTGATTGACGCAGCGGGAGATTCTCATTTGGCACAAGCCATAAAGGGACACGGATGGATGATCAGTAAACAAGGTCAGTGTCTCGCTGAGTTACGTGCCCAGTTTGCTAGACTCACTCAAAGGAGTGAATTTCAGTGAATTTCAAGAAAATTCTGGGAGTTTTCTTGACCAGGAGGAGGCAATCCGTCGTAATATCCCCGTTCAGAATCTCACTCGTCCTCGTCATTTTCATGCTCATCGCCCAGGTCACGAAAACCCTCCTAATGCGTGCCAGTGTTCTGCATCATGAGTACATTTCATTTTATGTGAATCAGATAGCCAAATATTCCCTAGTTCTCGGATTCTCTTGGCTAGCCCTGTTCAACCCACACATCACAAGGAGGGAAAAGGAAATCACTCGGTGGTCCCCACACTGTTTCCAGCACTGCCGTCCCTGCCCCACAATCAGTCTCTCCTCCACCTCCGTCGAAAGTCCAGACATTCCGGTTCATCTCTCGATCCCCAGTGTGTACAAAGACTTGAGAGAGGTGTTCAGTAAGAAGAAGACAAATGGGTTACCCCCACATCGGAGTTACAACAGCGCAATTGATTTACTGCCCGGAGCCGTCCCGCCTAAAGGGCGAGTATACCCTCTTTCTCTCCCTGAACAGCAAGCAATGAAGGAATATATTCAAGAAGCCCATCGTCAGGGGTATATCCGACCCTCCACCTCACCTGTGTCAGCGGGGTTCTTCTTCGTGGAAAAGAAGGGAGGTGGTTTACGCCCCTGCATTTATTATCGGGCCTTGAACCGTTGTGTGCGCTATTGATACCCCTTGCCACTTGTATCATCCACCCTGGAGCAGCTACGGATGGCCAAGATATTTACCAAGTTGGATTTACACAGTGCTTATAATTTAATTCCGATCCGGGAGGGGGACGAATGGAAATCTGCATTCAGTACACTCACCGGACACCATGAATATTTGGTTATGCCGTATGGGCTTTCCGACACGCCATTGGTATTTCAGTGCCTTATTAATGATGTGCTTCACAACATGTTGGGGAAATATGTTATTGCATACATCAACGATATTCTTATCTACTCAAACTCAGTGGAGGAACACATTTCTCATCTTCGTCAAGTGTTGAGAAGACTGCTGCAGAATCAGCTTTATGTTAAGGCAGAGAAGTGTGAGTTTCATAAGACCACCATAGCATTTCAGGGATATATCATACACTCTGAGGGCGTGTCCATGGACACGGGAAAGGTGACAGCTGTGGTGGAATGGCCTGTACCGACGAGCATCAAGGAATTACAGCGATTTCTGGGATTTGCGAATTTCTACCAGAGATTCATCCAAGATTTTAGCTCCATTGCTGGCCCGCTCACAACATTATTAAGGAAAAAACCTAAGCGGCTAACCTGGACTCCAGAGGCACAGGCTGCTTTTGAACATCTCAAGGCAGCCTTTACCACGGCTCCCATCCTCAAACACCCAGATCCTGAGCGTCCCTTCATGGTGGAAGTGGACGCCTCCAGCACCGGAGCAGGGGCTGTTCTCTCAAAGAGGTTCGAAGACAAGCTGAAACTGTATCCCATAGCCTTCTTTTCATGGAAATTTACCCCCTCTGAACGGAATTATGATGTGGGGGACAGAGAACTTTTGGCCATGAAGATGGCGTTCGAAGAGTGAAGACACTGGCTGGAGGGGTCAACTCATCCGTTCATGGTGTTTACAGATCACAAGAATCTAGAATATCTCCGAACTGCGAAGAGGATGAATGCACGCCAAGCTAGATGGAGCCTGTTCTTTACCCGGTTCACCCCGGGGCACAACGAACTTATCAGATCCTGCTAGCAAGATACTGGTGGCCGAAGATGGAGCGAGACATCCGAACTACAGTGGCCTCATGTTCAACGTGTGCCCAGGCCAAAGTTCCCAGGACACTGCCAGTAGGAAAGCTGAAGCCCTTACCTACGCCTGAAAGACCATGGTCTCATCTCGCTATCGATTTTGTCATGGACCTGCCCGTTTCCCAGGGGAACACAGCAATCCTAGTAGTAGTAGACAGGTTCTCGAAGTCCGTCCGTTTCATTCCTGTACCCACGATACCCACCGCCTTCGATACTGCCAACCTGATCTTTCAACATGTGTTCCGTTACTTTGGCGTCCCTGAAGAGATTGTCTGCGACCTCTCGGGTATGGACGTGTTTCATGGAGAAATTAGGGGTGACCGTGAATCTCACGTCTGGCTATCACCCCCAAGCCAATGGCCAGGCCGAGAGGGTTAATCAGGAACTGGGGCATTTCCTGTGGACCTTCTGTGCTCGTATTGGATTGGAGCTCCTTTATACCTTGGGCTGAGTATGCGCAGAATTCCCTCCAACACTCAGCCACCAAGCTCACACCATTCCAGTGCGTGCTCGGGTACCAGCCCCCGCTGTTCCCATGGAACGCTACTCCTATGGCAGCCCCATCCATCGACCGGTGGTTCGAACGTAGTGAGCAGGTCTGGGCAGCCACCCATCGTCGCCTTGAAGCCATCTCAGAGAGGTATAAACGCCAGGCAGATCGCCAACATAGAGACCACCCTAACTACAAACCTGGCGATAGAGTGTGGCTCTCTACTAAAGATATGAAACAACCTCATAGCTGCAGGAAACTAACCCTTCGATATGCCAGCCCTTACCAGATCCTCAGACAGATCAATGAAGTCACCTACTGCTTGAAGATGCCTCTGCATAGTCGTATATCCCCATCATTCCATGTGTCCCATCTGAAGCCAGTGGTGGAAGGTCCCCTAGCACAGGAACTACCGGCAGCCAGTCCGCCTCCTCCACTCCAGATCGAGGGTCAACCAGCTTACCAGGTCAGTAGGATTCTGAAATCGCGACGAAGAAAACGAGGATTGGAGTATTTGGTCGAGTGGGAGGGATATGGCCCGGAGGAACAATGTTGGGTTCCACGTCAGGATATCCTAGATCTGAAACTTATGGAGGACTTTCACACCTCTCACCCAGAATACCCTGGCCTCGGAGTAAGCCCTTTGGGGGGGCCTCTGTCACAGCTCAGTCCGACCGGGACTCCGGTTCCCAGAATCCAACACAAACGCACATGCGTTCAAGATCACCGGAGTTCTGATTCGCAACACCTGTGACTAGCCTTCGGCATCCACTGGTATTTAAGTAGTCACATTCCTATTTCAGGTTGCGAAGTATACGCTCCGTAACGTATGTTAGCTGTGATACCAAGCTTTCCGTATTCTGTGAATTCACCTGGTTGATTTCGACTTCCTGCTTTGTTTAAGACTACGCTTCTGGATTATCCTCAGGATTCTGTATTACCTGGTTTATCTTGACAATCTGCCTGTTTACGACCACGTCATTGGAAAACCCGCGTTGCTGAACATTACCTGTTTCGTCTTGACCATCTGCCTGTTTACGACCACGTCTCTGGAAAACCTGCATTGCTGAATATTACCTGGTTCATCACGACACCCTGCTTGTTTACGACCACGTCACTGAAGAACCCGTATATCTGAACATTACCTGTTTCCACCCAACTTCCTGCATGATTACCTCTAAGTCTCTGGAATACTGTTATTGAGATTCAGTATCTGCTCACACCTGCATCTCTGGATACCCCTCACATCATGCATTACTGTCTAACTCGGACTGTTCATGCCCTCATGTCTCGGCTCCTGTGCTTGCGTCCTCCTCCACCCTTGTGACAACTTGAGATTGCTGTGAAAAAGTATTTGTGTGTAAATCAGTATCTTGATTTTTTGGGGGGGGTTTTGTGTATATCTCATACTAAATCACTTTAGATCTTCAAACAAAATACAACATAAAACAAAGGCAAACTGAGTTTAAGGAGGAATAATGGAATGCAGAGCCTTCCTAACACAATACAGCTTTTATAAAAAAAATAAAATAAAATAAAAATATATATATATATAATTTTAATATTATAAATATTTATATATATATATATATATATATATATATATATATATATATATATATATATATATATATATATATATATTTTTATTTATTTATATAAATATATATATATATATATATATATATATATATATATATATATATATATATATATATATAAAACATATATTTCTAACATAATTTATGTGAAAAATTAATTGCCCCCTTAAACCTTAAACTTAAAATCTGGTTATGCCATCTTTAGCAGCAATAACTGCAACCAAATGCTTCTGATAACTGGAGATCAGTGTTTCACAGTAATGTTTTTTGGCCCACTAGTCTGTTTTACAGTGGTGTGAAAAAGTGTTTGCCCCCTTCCTCATTTCCTGTTCCTTTGCATGTTTGTCACACTTAAGTGTTTCGGAACATCAAACCAATTTAAACAATATTCAAGGACAACACAAGTAAACACAAAATGCAATTTGTAAATGAAGGTGTTTATTATTAAAGGTGAAAAAAAATCCAAACCATCATGGCCCTGTGTGAAAAAGTGATTGCCCCCTAAACCTAATAACTGGTTGGGCCACCCTTAGCAGCAACAACTGCAAACCAAGCGTTTGCGATAACGTGCAATGAGGCTTTTTACAGCGTCCTGGAGGAATTTTTGGCCCACTCATCTTTGCAGAATTGTCCTAATTCAGTTACATTAGAGGGTTTTCGAGCATGAACGGCCTTTTTAAGGTCATACCACAACATCTCAATAGGATTCAGGTCAGGACTTTGGCTAGGCCACTCCAAACTCTTCATTTTGTTTTTCTTCAGCCATTCGGTGGTGGACTTGCTGGTGTGTTTAGGATCATTGTCCTGCTGCAGAACCTAAGTTCGTTTCAGCTTGAGTACACGAACAGATGGTCAGACATTCTCCTTCAGGATCTCTTGGTAGACAGCAGAATTCATAGTTCCTTTTATCACGGCAAGTCTTCCAGGTCCTGAAGCAGCAAAACAGCCCCAGACCATCACACTACCACCACCATATTTTACTGTTGGTATAATGTTCTTTTTATGAAATGCAGTGTTCCTTCTACGCCAGATATACTTGGACACACACCTTCCAAAGAGTTCCACTTTTGTCTCATCGGTCCACAGAATGTTGTCCCAAAAGTCTTGGGGATCATCAAGATGTGTTGTGGAGAAATTGAGACAAGCTTTGATGTTCTTTTTGCTCAGCAGTGGTTTTCTCCTTGGAACTCTGCCATGCAGGCCATTTTTGCCCAGTCTTTTCCTGATGGTGGAGGCATGAACGCTGACCTTAACTGAGGCAAGTGAGGCCTGCAGTTCTTGGACGTTGTTGTGGGGTCTTTTGTGACCTCTTTGATGAGTCGTCGCTGCGCTCTTGGGGTAATTTTGGCGGCGGCCGCCACTCCTGGGAAGGTTCACCACTGTTCCATGTCTTCGCCATTTGTGTATAATGGCTCTCACTGTGGTTCGCTGGATTCCCAAAGCTTTGGAAATGGCTTTATAACCCTTTCCAGACTGATAGATCTCAATTACTTTCTTTCTCAATTGTTCCTGAATTTCTTTGGGTCTCGGCATGATGTGTAGCTTTTAAGGATCTTCTGGTGGACCTTACTGTGTCAAGCAGCTCCTATTTAAGTGATGCCTTGATTGTGAACAGGTGTGGCAATAATCAGGCCTGGGTTTGGCTAGAGAAATTGAACTCAGGTGTGGACAACCACAGTTATAGTATGTTTTAACAAGGGGGGCAATCACTTTTTCACACAGGGCAATGATGGTTTGGATTTTTTTTCACCTTTAATAATAAACACCTTCATTTACAAATTGCATTTTGTGTTTACTTGTGTTGTCCTTGACTATTGTTTAAATTGGTTTGATGTTCCGAAACACTTAAGTGTGACAAACATGCAAAGGAACAGGAAATGAGGAAGGGGGCAAACACTTTTTCACACCACTGTAGTTCAGCCACACTGGAGCCTTAAACTGCCTGTTTAAGGCTCTGCCACAGCACTTGGTTATCATGTAAATGACTTTGTGTCAGGACTTTGACTAGTCCTCTCCAAAATCTGCTTTTTTTGAGTCGTTCAGAGGTGGACTTATTCCTATGCTTTGGATTATTGTCTTGCTGAATTCACGTTTCCCTCAATTATTGCAAGTTTCCCAGGTCTTGAAGCAGAAAAGCCTCCCACACCATCACACTGCCACCACCATGCTTGACTGTAGATATGATGTTCTTTTTGTGAAGTTCTGCGTTTAGTTTACCCCAGGTGTAATGGGACCCCTGTCTTCCAAACAGTACCACTCATCAATCCACAGACCATTCTTCCAAAAGGTTTGACGATCATCAAGGTGTTCTTTGCAAAACTCAGACGAGCCTTGATGTTCTTCTGGCTTAGCAATGGTTTTCACCTCGCCATCTTTACCATGGATGCCATTTTTGCTCTGTGTCTTTCTGATAGTGGAGTCATGAACAGTGACCTTTATTAAGAGGCCTGTAGTTCCTTTGATGTTGTCCTTGGGTCTTTTGTGACTTCTTGGATGAGTAGTTTGTGCTCTTAGAGGAATTTTGGAGGGTTGGTTCCCAGACTGAGGTATTTCAATCACCTTCTTTCTCCATTTCTGGAATTTCTTTCAACTTTCGCATAGTGTGTTACTAAGGTAAGACCTTTTAACCAACTTCAGGTCCAGTTGGTATTGCATAACAGTTTTTGCTTCAATAAATAGCAATATCATTAAAAATTTTATTTTGTGTTTACTCGTGCTGTCTTTTGTTTTATCTTGGATTTTATTTTCATTTCTGAAACTTCTCATTTTGTATGAGAATTACACAAAAACAGAAGAAATCAGTTTTTCACAGCACCACTGTGCCCCTGGTATCTACAATAGGGAGAAAAATATGGTTGGGAATATGTGAATGTGGAACATTGGAATGGCAGCGATAGAAATTTTTATTAATGTTCCAATAGCAAACTAACATTAATGGGAGTAATGCTACAGAGTTTAGACGACAGTGATGTACTAAAAATGGAAAAGTTTTTCATTTGCATTTTAGAAAAGCTTCGCGTACAGACGACAACTTTGTCAAAACGATCCCTATTCACAGGGATTCGCGAAAATAACTAAAAATGCTGTATTATGCATGCCAGGCCAGTAGGTGGTGATGTTTTTTTGGATGTTAAAGCACAATTACGTTTACATTTCTCAAATGGTTTCAATGGTTTATGATCTACGTGGAGTACAAAAAACAGTTCTGCCTCCAGTTATTTAGAATCTCAATAGTTAGACTTGGAAAATAATTTATTGTCATAAGGAATTGTGAAAACTCACGCTTGTTAAGCATGGGATCAGTTTATTTTTCTTGGTTAATAAATGCTAACATGTACCTAATGTAATATAATTTAATATACATGAAATGTGCATAAAGGGTTTTTTTCACTGTGGAAAAAAAGACAGATTTTTGTCTTCAACCCCATCTTTTAGCTTTTCTTGTGCTCCAGGTCAGAATTCTGTTAACAAAGCTTGTTAATTTTTAAATACTGAGAAAAATCGAAATAGTGTAAATAGCAATACACTGGCAATCAATCTGCTTTCTATATTTTATTAGCAATAAAAGGATCCAGATTTACTCCAAAACAGACAATTAGAAAGATTTGATAAGGTTTTGAATATCCTTTGTCAGCGTAGATGTGGGTTAATAATTTGGTGTATGTAACAAATGTGTCTCCACTGGTCATAATAGTGATGCAGTAAAATTAAACTTTGCTGGAGAAGTGTCAATAAACTCAAAATCTTGAGCAGTAAAAAAACAGTCCTATAGTTTTAAATGTCTTACCTTTAAGTGTATTTTGAAGTAATTTTTCTTTTTTACATATTCTCATTTTCGTGTTGTTTACACTGAGACAATAATGGCATCGTTTTCAAAACCTTTCACTTTGAAACCCGTTTTCAAAGTTTGCCTTTTCAGGCCCAAAAACACTGTTATGTAAACGAACAGCTAAACTGCAATAAAACGTTTTCTGTTTTTAATTGAAAATGGCCTCTTATTCTTTGTAAAAAAGATCATCGCCTTAGAGAACTTGAGTAGAAGCGTGAGCTCATATACACAGATAAGAAAGAGATAAGACTGAGAGGGGATGTACTTGGAGTTGTTTCAGTTTGGAGCGATGAACTGTGATGCAGTGTTTGAAGGCTTTATCTCCACACGGATTGCTCTGTTGTGGAACTTCTGAATCACTGGTATGTTTGAATTTAAAAGTTTTTGTTCACACATGCAGCTTGCTGTTTGATATCTCATGAATGCACTTCTGGTAAAGTTGAATCAGCTCAATAAACACAAGGCTCTCTAGGAATATGGCTGTTTCACTTACCATTATTAAAATTGAAAATAATCTTGCATGGAAAAAAAAGAAGGTGAACACATGTAATCCTGGGTAAGTTTGAGTCAATTGTACACTGATGAGAGATTTGAGGCATTCTATCTTTCAATGGCTGTATATACAGCTCTGGAATAGAAAGGCCAATTCTTTGGTTTCAGCAATGCACTGAATACATTTGAGTTTGAGATAAACATTGTGAGAGCTGTAAAGAAAAACCCAAAAACAACCATCAGTGACATCACCAACAACCCCCACAGGGCAGGGGTAATAGAGGAAAGGTCCACCTTTCAAAGAAGACTTCCAGTACAGAAATATAGCAGTCATACCACAAGAAGAAAACCACTCATCAGCAGTAAGAAGGCAAAATTTGAATTCACAAAAAGAGATTCAGAAATGATCCACAAGATGTATGGGACAATGATTAATCTTTACCAAAACCTTTACCATGGAAAGGCCAAAGTGTGAAGAAAGAAAGGATCTGATCAAGGTACAAAACATACAAGCTCAATGGTCAAGCGTGATGGAAGTAGTATCATAGCAGCAGAATAAATTCAGAAGTCTACAAAAACAAATTCTAAGGAGAAATTGATCCAATCTAATTATGAGGAACTTCGTCATGCAGCAAGACAATGACCATGAAAATGACACACTGCCAACACAACAAAGGACTTCATCTTCAGGACTGCACAAATCTGGCCTTTATGGAAGAGTGGCAAGAAGAAAGCCATTTCTCAACGTTTGGTGTGACGTTTGGTGTGTCTCCCAGGTGGCTTGTGGCAAACTTTAGACGAGACTTTTTATGGATATCTTTGAGAAAAGGCTTTCTTCTTGCCACTCTTCCATAAAGGCCAGATTTGTGCAGTTTACAACTGATTGTTGTCCCATGGACAGACTCTCCCACCTCAGCTGTAGTTCTCTGCAGTTCATCCAGAGTGATCATGGGCCTCTTGGCTGCATCTCTGATCAGTCTTCTCCTTGTCTGAGCTGAAAGTTTAGAGGGACGGCCAGGTCTTGGTAGATTTGCAGTGGTCTGATACTCCTTCCATTTCAAAATGCGATGTGCACAGTGCGTCCTTGGGATGTTTAAAGCTTGGGAAATCTTTTTGTATCCAATCCGGCTTTAAACTTCTCCACAACAGTATTACGGACCTGCCTGGTGTGTTCTTTGGTCTTCATGATGCTCTGGCGGTTTCAACAGAACCCTGAGACTATCACAGAGCAGGTGCATTTATACAGAGACTTGATTACACACAGGTGGATTCTATTTATCACCATCAGTCATTTAGGACAACATTGGATCATTCAGAGATCCTCGCTGAACTTCTAGAGTGAGTTTGCTGCACTGAAAGTAAAGGGGCCGAATAATTTTGCACGCACCACTTTTCAGTTTTTTATTTGCTAAAAAAGTTTAAAATATCCAATAGATTTCGTTCCACTTCACAATTGTGTCCCACTTGTTGGCGAATCACTTTTTCACACAGGGCCATGATGGTTTGGATTTTTTTTCACCTTTAATAATAAACACCTTCATTTACAAATTGCATTTTGTGTTTACTTGTGTTGTCCTTGACTATTGTTTAAATTGGTTTGATGTTCCGAAACACTTAAGTGTGACAAACATGCAAAGGAACAGGAAATGAGGAAGGGGGCAAACACTTTTTCACACCACTGTATACTGCAGTCCACTTTATTATTTTTTTTTTCAAGATCACACAGGCCAAATAAATTTAGACAGTGGGTCAAATTTGGCTCGCAGAACTTGAGTTTGACACATGATTTAATATATATATATATGTATATATAGTTGGTAATATTTTGTTATTTATACTATTTACTGGGTGCGGGTGTAAACTTAAATCTCTACTTTGTTTCACACGGGGAGTTGCACATTCCTTTTTGAAAATAATTGTACCCTGTTTGTTATTGTATTTTTTAAAATTTGGTGGTGTTTAACAAGCCCTTTCTATGCTGGTGAAGGGCCTTTCGGGTCTCATGATCTGTCACTGAGTAGATAGAGTGAATGCAGTAGAGGAGAGCAAAGCAAACAACCAGCATTTTAAATAACTATCCAATTGTAATTACCATCCAAATGAATAAAACTGAATAAAAAAATCCATGCTGACAGTTAATGTAGTTCAATTCTGCAGGAAAATCACACACATGCAATCACTGCCGTTATAGCTCCAATCCAACTGCGCAAGGCACTGAGTTACACCTGGATTTGGTAGACAGGCAAGATCACACAGCACTGGCCCTAACCAATTTTCCAAACCTTAGTGCCAAGGAAAAATGTCATCAGCTACACTTCCCATTTCTCTACCCTTTTTCGTGCAGAGTGTGCAATGTGTATTTTATTCATTCATTTTGACAGCTTTTGCTGTAGGATGTTAATATACAATAATGTGTATTTCCCAGGAGATGGGGCTGCAGGACAGAGATTGGTTTGCTGGGATATGTGGACGCAAAACTGCAGAAGACACCTTAATGAAAGTTAATAAGGTAACCAGCCTTTACACAGATACATAACATTCACTTTGCACTGCAAAGAAATCTCGTGACAGAGTGGAGAAGAACACAAACACATAGACACTTTTGACAATTCAAACCCTCAGAGGGGGTGTGTTTATTTTAATTAAATGGGGGAAAGGAGGTGGGCTGGTGTGTGTACATGAGGAGAAAGAGATAGAGTGTGGGAGAGAAGAGGGGGGAGTGCAGTGTTATTGAGTCCAGGAGACGACTCAAGGATAGAGGCAGGCTTTGGAGGTGGTTGAGCTCAGTGACGAAGCAGAACCTTGGTGAATAAGGACAGCAGATTGAGGGGTCTGAGCTGAGGTGGCTTTCCTGGATGAATGGCAAGACCCACAGCTTAAGATAGTTGCAAAAATTCTGGCTCATCTGTACTGGTTTCTATTCTCAAAACACAGAGGAGAAACTCTGTTGTATACCAGAGACCACCCCAATCTCTTTGTGAATGCCATCTTTTTCCACTTATGATCGGGAGAGAGGGATCAGCTGGTTCTCAAATTTCAAGTAGCACTATACATTCATCAGTACTGTTTGTCCTTTGTAATGCAATCTGAATGATGAGACTGAAGTTGGCTCCTTATATGACAACTTATTTGGATTTCTCATTTCTCAATAAATGATCTAGGACTTACAATGTAGCACCTGTAGATAGTGCTATGAAGTATGCTAAAATGACAAAAATCTGAATGATGAGGCTGAATGATGGATAAAAATTTTCAGAATTTAAACAAGTTGTGCTTATTACATGCAATGAAAACTCCACGTTATTGAAGATAGACTTACTTAAAATGAGTATCTTGGTCTCTTCAAAGAACTGACTTTAAGAATTTATCCCTAAGATTAATAATTAGAAAAAAATAAGCGTACAATAAGACAATTTCTTCAAACAGCACCATAAAAATAAGTGACTTTGTCTTAAATTAAGGCACCAGAAGCATTGCTATTTTTAGGCTTTTTATTAAAACAGGGTGAGGGATTAAAACAATGTCAGGGATCGTAGAAAGTGACGGATCCAGGCACAGATTTGTGTTGAATAAAGTGCAAAACAAACAACCAAAACTGTGAAAACAAGAACCATAAACATAACAAGGGACACAAGTCAAAAAGAAAAAGACTACGAGAGCAGCTATAGGACACATGATAATACATGAACAACAGCAAGAAAAACTTAACAATTAGGTGCTGAAAAACTAGAACATCAATAAGGGCACTTATTAGTAGTAACACAGAACAGGTGTGAGTGATCAGTGGGACATGCTGGGATTGGTGTGTAATGTAGTTCAGTGTGAATTTCACCATAACCATGACACAGAGCTGCTTCACTGAAAAATTTAAGTGTCCATGTTATCTTAGTCTTAAAATAATGAAAACCATCTTGTTCCTTTGATGGTATATTATACAAACCTTGTTGAATCTTGCTCAATATTATCGGGAATACCTTATTAAGACAAAGTTAGATACAGTATCTCACAAAAGTGAGTATACCCCTCATATTTTTGTAAATATTTGATTATATCTTTTCATGTGACAACACTGAAGAAATGACACTTTGCTACAATGTAAAGTAGTGAGTGAACAGCTTGTGTAACAGTGTAAATTTGCTGTCCCCTCAAAATAACTCAACACACAGTTATTATCACTAAACCACTGGCAACAAAAGTGAGTACACCCCTAAGTGAAAATGTCCAAATTGGGCTCAATTAGCCATTTTCCCTCCCTGGTGTCATGTGACTTGTTAGTGTTACTAGGTCTCAGGTTTGAATGGGAAGCAGGTGTGTTAAATTTGGTGTCATCGCCCTCACATACCCTCATACTGGTCACTGGAAATTCAACATGGCACTTTATGGCTCTCTGAGGATCTGAAAAAAATAATTGTCGCTCTACATAAAGATGGCCTAGGCTATTAGAAGATTGCCAAGACCCTGACACTGAGCTGAAGCACGGTGGCCAAGATCATACTACTATCATCACTAGTTTACATTGTAGCAAGGTGTAATTTCTTCAGTGTTATCACATGAAAACATATAATCAAATATTTATAAAAATGTGAGGGGTGTACTCACTTTTGTGAGATACTGTATATTTTCTTACATTGAGATTAATTTTCTAATGCAAAACATGCTTGACAAGATTATTTTTCTTGAAATTCCTTTTTTGCAATGTAAAACAAAATGACAATAGCATATGAAAATATAATGAAAATATATGAAAATATAGCACACGTTTCAGTATTTTTAACATTCTACTCTTTACATATTAGAAACATTTAGCCTTTTAACCTTAGCTATTGAACAATTGAATTGAATTATTGTTGAATTATTGAATGCTTAGCTATTAAACAATTTCACATTTTAAAATAAATGAAATACTGTAATATGGTTTTACTCTTTTAGCTTGTTTATCAGGCTCTTTCAACCCAATATCAAAGTTTTAAAAAAAATCTAACTACACCATTCCTGTTAATTTCCATAAAACCCAAAATAGATAAACCCAGCATTTTAACATTTTATTGATAACATTAACATAAACTTTACACACTTAACTGTCTATAACAATCAAGTGGATACATTCTAGCAACCAACTGGGTTAGCATAGCAGCTTGTGTTATCAGTCTGAAACTCAGAAGGATAATATACATTAGCAGGCAGAGGGCAATTATATTTGTTACATAATTTATAGCATTATGTGAATTCTGAATTATACCAGTGAATTCTGAAGGAAAGTGTATATCCATGAGTTGAATCTCAAGAGAAAGTGGGTCATGCAACAAGACAACAAGCCTACGTACACAAATTATTCTACTGATGAATGGTAAAATATGAATAAAGTTAATGTTTTGGAATGGCCTGACCAAAGTCCTGACCTTAATCCAATTTAAATTGTGGAAAGACCTCAAGCAAGCAGTTCATGTGAGGAAACCCATCAACATCTCCGAATTGAAGCTCTGTACTGAGGATAACATTCCTCCTAGCCAATGTGCAGAACTGATCAACAGTTACTGGAAACGTTTAGTTTCAGTTATTGCTGCACAATGGGGTCAACCCAGATACTGAAATCAAAGATTCACATGCTTTTACCACTCACATATGTAATATTGGATAATTTCTTCAATAAATAAATTACCAAGTATGATATCTTTGTCTCATTTGTTTAATTAGGTTATCTATCTACTTTTAGGACTTATGTGAAAATGTGATGATGTTCTATCTCATATTTATGCAGATATATAGAAAATTCTAAAGTACAACTGTAAATAGCAATCAATAATAAAAATGGCTTGTAACCAAATTTAACTTTTTTATCTGTACCCATAGAAATTTATTCACAAACATACTCATAATCACTATGAAGACCTTCAGTGAAAATTATGTATTTTTTGTTTGCTTTGCATTTTTTTACTTTTTATTTTATTAATTGACCCTTTCTTCAACCATAACAAACTATTTTACTTATTAGCCTTAGCAACCAGCTGAGTTTCCTTAGCAACTGTACAACTAATGTGAACCAACTGGGATCATATTGAAACCTCCTAGCAACTTAGCAACACTCTAGCAACCAACTTGGTTAGCCTAGCAACCACCTGGCAAAAGCATAACAATAAACTAGCTTTGCATAGCAACCACCTAGCAACACTCTAGCATCCACCTAGCACTTTAGCAACCACATGGAATATCATTGCACATTTTTATATTCATAACCTTTAAACATGTTTCAGCATTTTTATCAATTTACATAAACTCTTTACATAAACTCAGCAAAAAAAGAAATGTCCCATCACATTCAACTGCTTTTATTTCCAACAAATTTCTTAACATGTGCAAATATTTGTATTAACATAAACATTCAACAACTGAGATATTAACATGAACAAGTTTCACAGACATTTGACAAACAGTAATGGAGTTGGGGGGGGGGTGTCAATATCAAGAGTAACAGTCAGTATATGGTGTGGCCACCAGCTGCTTTAAGTACTACAGTGCATCTCATCCTCATGGACTGCGCAGTTGTTGCTTTCAGATGTTAATCCATTCTTCCACCAAGGAATTTGCAAGTTCTCGTTCACGTCTGGTGGGCGCAAGGTTACACGCTGGTTTGCCAGCCACTGCAAAGATGATCAGATGTCCTTCCTGTCTCCCTGTAGCACTCTCTTAGGCATCTTACATTATGGACATTGCAGTTTATTGCTCTGGCCACATCTGCAGTCCTCATGCTACCCTGCAGCAGGCCTATGGAATGTTCACGCAGGTGAGCACCCTAGGCATCTTTCTTCTGGTGTTTTTCAGAGCTGGTGCTTTTCAGGAATGATGGCATTCCTTATGGGTCTCCAAGGAGGTTTTAGCAAGTTTCCCTGCTATCTTTGTCTTTTTGACAGCAGGGACACCAAGGTGCACTACCAAATGTGGGATAAGGCAAACTCAGTCCACTGTGCAGAGGAACAATATCAACTGGGAGTCACTGGTGTTGAACCAGAAGGTATTGATGACACCAATGCACATCAAATTGGGCCTTATGAAACAATTTTTCACAGCTCTAGATAAGGAGTTTGCAACCTTCAATACTTCCTTCCTATGCTGTCTGAGGCAAACATCAAAGCCAGTCTCTTTGTTGGATGATAGATAAGAAGATCCTGGAGTGCAAGTGATTCCCCAAGAAGCTCCCTAGGAAGGAGAACATGGTTTGGAACAACTGTCACAGTAGTTTGGGGCTTCATGGGCAATCACAAAACCTAAATGTATGTGTAGCTGGTTGAGACTTCTGAAGAACTTTTGCACAATTGCTCAAAGTCCATATCCTTGAGGCTCATCTTGATAAATTCACTGAGAACATGAGGGTGTACTCAGAGGAGCAAGACGAGCACTTCCACCATGATTTACTGGACATTGAATGCTGCTACCAATGATAATATAATGAGAAAATGATGGGAGACTACATTTGAGAGCTGTTTTTTGAAAGTGGTTTACAATTTTGTCTTTTGGCTGTTCCTGTCAACAAAGCAGATCACGCATCTGCATATTTTGAATATGGCACAAAAAATGCTCTGCTCACAAAAGCAAAGATTGAGGGAATTAATAGGAATTTCTATATTTTTGATTTGAAAACAACACTTTATACCCAGGAACAAAAATTGTGTTACATAGTGCTATTATTCTTCTATAAAATTTGTACTCTTATAATGGGTTGCAGTTTTTGTCGTAAAGCCACGAAATTCGGCATAGGCATAGATTATTATTATTACTTTTATGTATTTAGTTATTTATTTATTTTATTTTTTTTATTTATTTATTTTTTATTAGAAGCCAAACACTGGAGGTGCGTAGGCACCTATTGTAATCATTAGTGTTCTTCCTCTGCTGCTTCTACTTTTTCTTCTTCCACTCTTGAGCCTGTGCATGTGTTATGTTTACAGTTACTTAAGTAACTGTATTTTATTTATGGGAGTAGTTTTAATGCATAATACTTTTCATTCTTACTCAAGTACATTTACAATTTTAATAAATGACTTATACTCCATTACATTAAAATGCGTTTCAACTGCAGGAAATTTCCTTTAAAAACTATTCTCTCCATTTCATCAAATTGTTTCATAGTAACTAGTTTCATAAACAAAAACACATTACTCAAATTAACATGAACACATTAACTAAATACTGAAGATTAAACTAAGATTTCTTAACTTACTGAATGTTATTTAATCATATTAATATTGACTGAATTGTAAAAACAATACTCCTGTTAGGCTTCACATTCACTCACCGCAAATCAGGTACCAGGTACCACTATATACCCAACAGAAAAGGCTATATCATGGCACATGTCCATTGGACCATGTGCCAAATATTTTGGAAAACCTTTAGGCAAACCAAAATATATGATATTCTTTCAACATGTTAATGTGAGAGACATGTGTCTTGCTTTTACGGTCAGGAGTACAGTTAACAGTTAGTATCAAAAAGTTTTTCTTTGCCTTGGTATGGCCCAGAAAATGTGGTATACAGAGATGAACCAGGAATTTGAAATAAATCCATTACTTTACGGTTATGAAAATCCTTGTCAACAAATCTCATTATCGATTTGTTGGTCTGCGTGTGGCACAGGGGGATATTTACTCATTACGTTACTTCTGTTCTGAAACACGCTTCGGAGTGTAAATACTAAAGTTGTGTCCCAGATAAAGTACTATATACACTTACACTATGGATTATATACTCTACTGTCTAGTGCAGGGGTGTCCACACTTTTTGGACTACTTTTAACATGACCAGTCAAAGAGATCTACCTACACTAAAAATGCGAAACACATATTTATTTTTTTTATATATATATATATATATATATATGTATGTATGTATGTATGGCGCACATTAGTGGTTAGCACGTTCGCCTCACACCTCCAGGGTCTGGGGTCGATTCCCGCCGGGGCCGTGTGTGTGCGGAGTTTGCATGTTCTCCCTGTGTTGCGGGGTTTTCCTCCGGGTACTCCGGTTTCTTCCCCCGGTCCGAAGACATGCATGGTAGGTTGATTGGCAGCTTGGTAAATTGTCCGTAGTGTGTGAATGGGTGTGTGAGTGTGTATGTGATTGTGCCCTGCGATGGACTGGCGCCCTGTACACCGCCTTGTGCCCGATGCTTCCTGGCACGGCTTCAGGTTCCCCGCGACCCTGAAGCGGGAATAAGCGGTTGAAGATGGATGGATGGATGGATATATATATCTCGACCAAAAATGTTCATGCAGTTATGCAAGGTACGTGAACATTATATATATATATACATACACACATACTGCGTATACTTCGAATATATATATAAAATGTTCATGTACCTTGCATAACTGCATGAACATTTTTGGTCGATACCTTACTCTGATGACTTGCACTGAAAAGAATCAGCCAGGGTTGTGCAGTCCGGACAGTAGCTGCTGGTAGCCAGCCTCAAGCAGGACTCCAAATGATGATCAGTCATTTTGGAACGGTATTTGGACTAAAATCTTCATGTGGGAAAAGACTGACTCACATAAAGAAGTACCAAATAATGCAGTCGAGGTTGCACATTTCATCATGTTTGGTTACTTTTCCCCTGTGAGTAAGTTCCAAAACTGTCCATGAGCCCTGGACTTCAGCTGAATGTCAGTCTGTAGTTTCAAAATCTCATCCTCCACTTCAGACGAGTTCAGGTGAAACAGCATTGCAATTTTCGATGAATGTGGCGAATGCCTCCAATAAAGCAAAGTCTTGAAAGCGTCTGTGAAACTGTCAATCTGTCAATCTGCTCAGTGTAGCGTGCAATGTTAAACTGCACACAAGCCTTTCGCTGCGTCTCCAGCTCTGACACGAGGTTTTGGAAGTTCCCAAAATCTTTAATTTTTGTCTTTTCCTTGTAGCTCCAATTTAAGTTGGTCAGATCTGTTAAAAATGCTCGGTTAAAAAAAGCCCAGAAACCACTGATCATCATTGAGTTGGGTGTATTCTGCATGTTTAACAGCAAAAAGAAACTCCCTTATCTCCGGACAGAGCTCTCAAAATCTCTGCAGGAATTTACCCCTACTAAGCCATCTCACGCCAGTGTGTAGCAGGAGCTGAGTGGTTGCAGTCTACCTTCTCCAGATGCGCACGGAACAGCTATCTTTGAAGTGATCTAGCACGTATAGAACAGGCGATCTCTGTTGCCACATCCATGTTTAGCATTTTTAAGCATAAGGCTTATGGTGTATTCTTCAGTGGTAGTTTAGGAAGTCAGGGAAAGCATCATCTCCCCTGCACTTGGCAATGAATCCATTTGTGCTGCCAACCATTGATATCAATTTGCACACTGGGAGCTGGGTTTTGTCAATGAAGTCTTTAAAAGACTGAAAAATGTCCTCTCCCCGCGATTTCACTCACTAGCCTTTAGCACTGGAGCACTTGATCGCACATGCGTGGTGAGAAAAAAGACAAGATCTCAGACTGGCACATCAACTAACATCTTTTTGGTTTTTTTTAATGGCGATCTACCTGCACTTCCTTTCGACATATTGGGCACCCCTGGTCTAGTGTGTGGATTTTAGAAAGGTAATATCATCTCAAATGATGGGCAGTTTTCTGTGAAGTGATCTTCATCGCTTCCAAGTTCAACTACCATATATGAACTTTTCTGTTTACATCAAATTCTATCTTGGGCACAGTGGTCGCAATGTATACTATCTAGCTTACTAACATGCTGGGATATGCAAAGAAAAGAATTTCAAAAAAGACTAACATTAACTGAAGCACTTGAATGTTAATTGATTGGCTAATTGGAAAATTGCCTGAATGAGCAGGTGTACAGGTGTCTCGATTAAAGTTTCCAGTGAGTATATTAGGGGTTGAGTGGTTTTCAATATACATTTTTAAAATATTCATACTCGTACTGTATGCTTTTTAAGAGGAACTCCTTGTATATACTGTGCTCAGCAAGTAAGAGTTCTCATTCTGATTAAACCTTTTGTGATTGTTTTTTATCATTTTTGTTTGGATCAGGATGGCTCCTTCATGGTCAGGTGCAGCACGGCTCAGAATGCACGACAACCATTTACTCTAGTTGTGCTTTTTAATCAGAAAGTCTACAACATTCCTGTGCGCTTTCTCAAGGACTCGTGCAGCTACGCCCTGGGCAAAGAGGGAAAGAAATGTGAAGAGGTAAAGTTTGAATACTTCATTGTGTTTCCTATAATGTATTTTGTTACCCTTCACTGTACTTTTTTACAATGTATACTATTTGTATTTTGAATTTAATTGACTTGTTATCCTGTATTTCTAGTTAATACAGATTATGAAAAGTAAAGTGTATTAAACAAAATTCTGTCTGTCTATGTTTGTTTATCTGTCTGTTTCTCAGCTATTTGGTAGTCTGCAGGAGATGGTTTCTCACCACAAGGATAACCCCCTTTTGCTGATTGACAGCAAGAGTCAGGCCAAACACACCACCTATCTCACGCATCCTGTACACCTATAACACACCAACATACATGCAGATGTGTACACAGTATCCATACAATTTGAGTGCACATAATAGTTCTTTTAACAGTTTAATTTTGGAACTGAAATTACTTGTTTGCATTTAATGGAATTCCTTTAATAACATGAGTAAAAAAAATATTTAAGTAATTGCAGAAAAACAATCAACTAACTTCTCTAGTGATCTAGTGATTCTTCTTACATGTTCTAGCACAAATGCTTGTAACTCTGTTGTTTAGTTAGGATTTTATTAGGGGTCCATTCACCAAATGTGTGAGAACTCCACTGGTTTTGTTAGGATGTTTAGGTTGAATTTTTACAATTTCATGAATCAAAGCACAAATTTAGGAGGAAAGGTACATTATGCCACCCACTACTCAAGCTAGTGCTCCTGCAAGTCAGGTTTGGAATTTTACAATTTTACAAAAATTCTTGGTTCTGTAGATTCTTTGGTTCAAACAAAATTAAACAATATGTCTGCCACATGTTGTACTCTTAATATTTCCAAATTAAAACAAGTACATCTCTTACAGCAGATCATTTGTGAATATATAATTGGGCACATATGAAGCTGAGAATGACAATTTATTTAATATAAGTTCGTCATTTGATTGTCTCAAAATTGCTATTGGCAATATGCAGATTCTAAAGCTATCTTAAATTCTAAAGATATCTTAAAACTACTTATCACAGAGTGTTGTGGTTATAACAATTTGGCTTCAACACGTCAGTCCGTGTGGTTTGGACATTTCTCTTTGCTAAAAATCTTGAATTATCTGATTTTGTTCAGCTTTAGAACATTTATACATATGGATCCATGTTAAATTTGGTTACATTCAGCCTCTGGGGGTGCTTAATGCTCTGTTTTGTGCTCTATTAGTTTACATTTTTCTTTTTAACAGAGGAAAATGCTAATGGTTTCAAATGACACAACTCAAGTGTCATTGTGTCACCAATACCACATACACAAGTTTACCACATACCACACAGTTGTTGCTCAGACCCTGATTATTGCAGCTTGTAAGGAATATTTTTAATCAATCAAATTTTAATCCAATCATCTATAATCAATGTATGCAATATGAGAGTATTCATGTATGTTAATCAAGGAAACTAGGACAAACTGATGTAACTCTAGCTTTTTGTTTAACTCTTTGTTTGTATCTTATTCTTATTAGCTTGCTTTTAAGAAATATCATAATTTCTTACCTTAGGTCATTTCTCCTCTGTATCTTTTTTCACCAGCTTGATCTTTGTGAAAATTAATCAGTTTGCTGTTACATGTTTATGATGGAATGTTGTTGTGTTCACTTAATACTGTTGGATGGTATGGTAAATGCCACTAGGGGGAGGTGTTGTATGATGTGGAGAACCAGGTGCATGTAAGGAAGAAGAAAAAGGAGTTCTTGGGAATTAAGTAAAGTGTTTAAGTAAAGTGCCATGTGCGTTACCTGGGTGTAATCTTGCTTGATTTATTTGACTACACAACAAATTGGCGACGAGGATGGAAGTTCATCTTCCTCCTACATACTTACACTGTCCTGGCGAACATACAGTTCCATTTGGTATATGGACGCAAATGTTTGAGAATTACCTGTTAGCAATTAATGCAGAGGGAGATGACTGGCCTGATTCTCGTAAGCGTGTTACATTGCTTCACTGCCTCGGAACAGAAGAACAGAGTGTTTTCTACACTCTTCCTAACACCAGTACGACTTATGCATCTGCACTTACAGCTCTCAGGGAGCACTTTGTAAATGTCATTGTGGAGCGACATAAATTTCGCCAAAGGGAGCGAAGGCATGATGAAAATATTGTGACTGCGCTCCATGATATGGTGTCATTATGTGCATTTGGCGATACAGAAGATGAAATGCTGAGAGATCAAATCGTTGAGAAAATGTACAGCAGTCGAATTCGTGAATATTTATTGCTTGAAGCGGATTTAATGTTAGACAAAGCAATACAAGTGGAAAATTCAATGGCTAATGTAAGTGAATTTGTGAAGCCTGCCGAATTACCACTTCAGAGCCTTAAGGTGAGAAAAAAAGAAATTAATGTGCAAAAAAACCTGGTATTTGCCTATATGCTCATTGGCAAACTATAGTCTTGCTTTAATCTTTTTAGAGAGCAAAGTCTTTTTCCTGACATGGCTCCCATGCAGGTCAAATCTCTCTCTGATTGTAGAAGCATGCACTTTGACACCAACAGTTGCAAGACTTAATAGCAGATGTGGTGAATTTTGGCTTCTTGGAGACTTCATTTTGCATCAGACAGTCTGCTCATGGGCTCTTGGAGGGACAGTCCTGGACAAATTTGCAGTCGTTTGAAATCTGTGCCATTTGTAGACATTTCTCCTTACAGTGAAATTATGTATTTCGGATCATTTGGAGATCTTTTTAAATTCCTTGCCAGACTCATAGGCATCCACAACCTTTTTCCTAAGGCCTTACAGAACTCTCTTTAGATCTTGGCATGATGACACCACACATCTCAATAGCAAAGGGAATACCAGACACTATATATGAGAGGGATAAGACAGGTTCAGCCTGCCCTCCCTAAGCATGTTTGTTTATTTTGTGAGCATTTTAGTAGAATTTTAGCATACTAACAAATTGCATTTTAGGATAATTGTGGGGAAATTATAAAAGTATAAACGACAAATGTTATTTTTGTGTTAACATTTTAACACATCTTTGTGTGGAAATGTTTAACACACATCACATTTTTTTGTGTTGCTTTCAACACAATCAGTATGTACAGTATGTAATGCTCTGTGAGAAATATGGGAGAGAAGTTCGCTCCTGGGTTTGCTTGGTAGATTTCACATCATCCAGTGGTAAATGTAATCGTTCATGACAATATTTTGGTTAAATACCACTTCTGGGTTTATGTTTTCTTGGTTTATGACAACAAAGTATCACATTAAGATACTTTGTGTAATGTCTGTGATGGTATCACATGTAATGTCTGTGATGGTATGATGCAACGCCATGTGGTGCAAGGCTATTTATTATTTTTTTTTTTTACCTTTGCTAGTTCACAATGTTATACACTTCAATTTCAATTGTTTTTTTGAGTGTCTTATGTGATTAGTTATTTTTGGTTGTTTTATCCAGTGTTCATCTAAAATTTTGGGAGTTTCAACTCCTAGGAATTGAAGGTATTGTGCAGTGCAGGAGCTTATAATTTTGTGAGTGTTATACATCCATCCATCTTCTACCACTTACTCCTCCTTCAGGGTCACGGGGAACCTGGAGCCTATCCCAGGGAGCATCGGGCACAAGGCACGGTACACCCTGGACAGGGTGCCAATCCATCGCAGGGCACAATCACATTCACACACCCATTCATACACTAAAGACACTTTAGACTCGCCAATCAGCCTACCATGCATGTCTTTGGACTGCATTCTTTTTCTTTTATAAAATTAGTCCCATTGCCATATTGTCGTATTCTCAGATGACAAACTTGTAAGCAACACTATAGTCAAATCACTTATCAGGTCAATTACTGAATAAATTTAAATCTAAAGAACCCTTTAAATGTGTTCCTGGTGGTAAATCTAAATCCATGGTCACACATGTTTGGTACCAGGAGTGGGGTTGTTTATTCAATATGACCAATAAGCAACAAATAGCATAGCTAAGCTAGACAATACGGCCGTGGTGAAGATTTGTAGGAGCAGAGGTTGCAGAGGCTGTGATCAGCATGGGACTGTCAGAGGGTTTCCAGTGTACTGGAGCAACAGTTAATGCACAGCCTTGTTCTGCATGGAATAATTCCTACAGCCAAAGCTTTAGCTCCCAGGATTTCACGGCTGCATCCCGGGCCAGTGTGCCAGGTAGAGGTACTGAAAGGACTGAGAAGACTTAATGAGTTTTACACCAAGGACTTTAACTCAACTAAAATAGATTTAATCTTGAGAAATTCCTATCCAAACTACTCTTGTAAAATGTCAGACTCAGAAGAAATGCCTGTTGGGGGTTTGCAGGCTCCAGTTGAGTGGGCTGTGGGTGATGATGTAGTAGAGCAAATGAGAGGTCAAATTCAGGAGTTAAGGGATTGGAGGAATGACACCCTGGCAAATAGGGCTACTGGTGGGGGCAATCCCACCCACTCATATTTAAGATCCTCGAGAACGTCAGGTTCAGGAGTACAGCAAAGATGGGAGGTCCGTAGAGGAGTTTATTGAGGAGGTGGAAAGGTTTCTAAGGGCTAAAGATCAAACTCAGGAAGAACAGTTGGACTTCATTGTCTCACATTTGAGGGGCTCTGCACTAGAAGAGGTGTGTTTATATGTGTGAAATCAGTCCATGCAGGCTGGTGATCTCTTCACTTTCCTGCCTGAGGTATTTGGGGAATGGTGTAGTGGGACTGAATTGTTACAAACTTTTTACAATCGCAAACAATTAGAGGGTGAAACCTTCGTAATTACTCTCACGCACTTCTCACATTTTAAGCTCTGTTGCAAAACAATTCGTAGGAGGCTTTGCTAATGAGCAGTTGATATTGCATGATCAGTTTGTGGAGGGGGTGAGGGACACTGCATTAAGGCGAGAACTGTGCAAGATCATCAGAGAAAAGCCCAACCTTACTCTGCTACAGATTTGTAATGAGGCCATTCTTTGGTCCATGGAGGAGACCAGGCCTACAAGGGCTATGAGTTGCAGACCAGTTCATTCAGAAGTGCTTGGTGAAACTGGGTGTTCCTTTATCGTGGCCGAGAACAAAATGATGATATTTTACAGGTGATTTCTTGACAGGACAAGAGAATAAGTGAGCAGGAACAGAATATCTCAGAGCTCACTAAAGCAGTTAAGGAGTTGACTTACAACGGTTGCTGTCAGTTCCTCAGGCTTGTGTACGTTTGTCTAAGGCCCTTCCAAGGTTTACGGAGGAGGGAGAACCCATCTGTTTCAGGTGCAACAAGGTTGGGCATATTGCTAGACATTGAACCGTGAGGCAAGATAGGCAACCCAAGGGTGCTGCCAAAACTACAGAAGAGCAGGAAAACAAGGTTCCTCAGTTGCTCTGATCCAGACAGCCTAAGGGGTCATTTCTGGCTTACCACCAGAAGGAACTAGTCAAGACAGGTTCCTTGAATGGGCTGTTGGAACATGCCCGATTGTGGATCTGAAGATCAAAAGTGTGCCTGTGTCATGCTTACTAGACACTGGTAGTCAGGTCAGTATGATTACTGAGAGTTTCTTCTGAGAGCATTTATTTGGGGATGAAAGTGATGTGCTGTCTACTTCTGGTTGGTTAAAGATCACTGCAGCCAACGGTTTAGATATTCCCTACTTAGGTTAAATGAATAGGATGTGGAGGTTCTGGGGATGGCTTTACCTGATTGTGGGTTCTTAATTGTAAAAGAAACTCCAAATCCATCACCTGCATCAGTGGTCATCGGCATGAACATTATTAGTAAATGCTGACAGATAGTATACGCTGAATTTGGTACCACTTTAAATGGTCGACTTTATTCAAACTGGAGGACAGCTTTCCAGCAGGCACAGTCAGTCAAGTTAGTCAAACGGGTTTCCTTTGCTCGAGTCGCAGGTAAGACTGTGGAGCCTGCTTGTTCTGCAGCTACAGTTATGGTTAAGAGTGTGGAAGTAGGAAAGAGGAATGGTTCTATATTACAATCAGCGAATACGCCCTAGCCAGGTTTAGTTGTAGTGCCTACATTAGTCACGTCTGAGTTACCAGTTTTCCCAGTAAGGGTGCTTAACCTGTCACAGGAAGACCTTTGGCTCCAGTCTAGGGCCCACCTGGGAGTGTTGTCTACGGTAGACAGCTCCAGTGCAGATGCATCCCGTGAGGTGGGGTTTCAGAAGATTTCTGCCGATACGGTCACCGTAGGTGCAAATCACGGTTGTGAGTCTCCGGTCAAGTTGTTTTTTGACCAGGTCAGTATGGGAAGCACACCTGAACAGCAGGTCCAGTTGAAAAAAAGAGTGCTGAATAAGTGTTCAAGCGTGTTTGCATTGGAGGACCAGGATTTGGGTTATACTGACAAGGTTCGACATTAGATACATCTGACTGATGACATACCCATGAACCAGCCAGACAGGATAATTCCCCCTAACCAGTATCAGTAGGTTAGAGAGCACATTGCTAGGTTGTTGAAGAAAGTTGTTATTCAAGAGTGTGTTACTGCTTATGCCTCTCCAATGGTACTAGTGCACAAAACTGATGGCACACTAAGGTTAAGTGTGGATTACAGGAACCTCAATGCCAAAACGAGGCATGATGCATTTCCTTTAGCCAGAATTGATGAGAGTTTTGATGCCCTCAGGGATGCTAAATTCTTTTCAACTATTGACTTGGCTTCCGGGTACCATCAGATTACGGTCAGTGAGAGAGATAGGGCCAAGACAGCTTTTACTACACCTTTTGGTTTATATGAGTATCAGAGTATTATATAATGGGTCGTCAAAATTTCAGCGGCTCATGCAGGCCATCATGAGTGATTTGATCTTTCAAGTGTTAATAGTGTACTTGGACGATATTCTGGTGTTTTCACAGACGTTTGAGGAACACTTGGAAAGATTAGAGATGGTGCTGAAATGGTTGGCTGAGATCGGTTTAAAAGTCAAGCTGGGGAAATGATATTTTCTCCAGGAGGCGGTAAGATTTCTTGGTCATTAGGCGTCGTCAGAGGGGATTGCAGCTGATCCGATCAAGGTCGCTGCTGTCAGTGAGTGGAAGACTCCTGAGTTGTGTTTATGTCATTTTTAGGGTTTTGTACCTACTGTAAGAAGTTTATCAAGGGCTTCTCGAAGATAGCTGGACCCTTGCATGACCTGGTGAATGCTTGATTGCTTGCATGAAGGCAAGTGTATGAAAGGCAACTGCTACTTTATTACCTGTTGGTTGTCTGAAATGTCACAGTGCATTCAACCAGTTGAAGGAGAAACTTACAACAGCCACTGTACTAGGTTTTGCTGACTTCACCTGTCCTTTCAGCCTAGAAACGGATGCAAGCCAGAATGATTTAGGAGCCATCCTGTACCAAATGCAAGGTGATGAGAAGAGGGTCATTGCATATGAGAGCAGGAGCTTACGCAATGCTGAGAAAAATGACTGCATCTACAGTAGCATGAAATTGGAGCTACTGGCCCTTAAGTGGGCTGTAGTCGTGAAATTTCAGGGCTACTCACTTGGTTCTAGGTTCGAAGTGATCATGGATAATAATTCTCTGTCACTTGCAAACTGCTAAGCTAGGAAAGATCAAACAGAGAAGGGCAGTGCAGCTGTCTGTTTTTAATTTTGAGATGAAATACAGGCCGGGCTGAATTAATGCTGCCGCTGATGCTTTGTCTAGGCAGGAGTTTGCAGGGGAGACCGAGCCTGATCCCGATGCTGACTGGGATGAGTGTGTAGCGATTTCCAACAATCTTGGAACCTGAACTTGCCTTGAAAGGTGTCGAGTTTTGTAGGCTAAGTTAGGTGCGTGCATTTGAGGGGGGTGAAGAAGCTATAACTACCATTCAAGGTAACACTCACACGCTTTCCGTTTATACCAAAGAACAGCTAGCGGAGTTTCCCCAGAGTTATCAGAGAATTCAGCAGGTTTTGGTATATTAAAAAAAAAACATTTCTTCTGGTAAGGAAGACCTTAGCTGGGCCAGTGAAACGTCTTTTGAAGCACTGTGATCTCATAAGAGAAAGGGAAGGGTTGCTGTATTGGGTTGTGGATGACTCCTCTGATGGGGGCTGCTGGCAGCTGTTGCTACCAGAGTGCTTGAAAGACCAAGTGTTGAGTAGTGTGCATAATGGTATGGGCCATCAGGGCATTGAATGGACCGTGAGTTTGATGAAGCAGAGGTGTTTTTGGTTGGCCTTTATGAAGATGTGGAGGAATGGGTAAAGAAGTGCCAGCGTTGCATATTCACCAAAATGCCTCAACTCAAAGTACGTGCCCCTGTGAGAGCATTTCTAGCTTCCAGGTCTCTAGTGGTGATTGCGGTCGATTTCACAGTCCTAGAGCCTGCTTCTGATGGCCATGAAAATGTTCTCGTTGTTACCCATGTGTTTACAAAATTCACACAGACATTCCACACAAAAGATCAGAAAGCAGACACTACAGCAAAACTTTTGTTGAAAGAGTGGTTTATGAAGTATGGAGTTCCAGAACGGCTGCACTCTGATCAAGGCAGAAACTTTGAAAAGCGAGATTATTGCTTTGCAGACTCTGTGGGGTCAAAAAGACTCGTACAACTCCTTATAGGCCTCAGGGAAATGCCAATGTGAATGGTAAAACCGAACCCTGCACAACCTGTTACGCACGTTGTCTCCAGAAAAGAAACGCCATGGGCCAGAGTAGTTGCCAGAAGTAGTCCACGCTTATAATGTGACTCCGCATGCCACTACAGGGTTTTTCCCCTTATTACATGACCATGAGAGGACAGCTCTCTCTGTTTATGACAGACTTCCTGATTAAAGTTTAAACAAAAAAAGATTGGTATCTGGATCGGTATCGGCTGTAAAAATCCTGGTCAGTGCATGAACACCATTACACAAAAGAACTTTGCCATCTGACGGATAAATGAACTCACCCAATCACATCCTATACGAGATTATTCAAATATATACACAATATACAGTTCGAGAACTGACTCCAGCCCAGAACCATAACAGTGGAAAATGTGTAACAGCTTTAATTATATTTAAGAGGAGCAGACTTCAAACACTGAACATTGATGTTTATTGTATTTGTTTACAAGGAGGAACAGGTTAACGGTTGTTGTTTTTTTGCATACAGTCTGTAAAATTCATGAAAAATATTAAATTGAGTTTATCAGAAGGTAAATTAATTTGTAATGGCTCACACTCTGTTCCTAATTCTGTCAGAATTGACCAGCTCAAGTTTTCTCATGCCTATTTGTGTATTATATTGTGGCATGAGAAAACGTAATAAATGTGAAAATGCAATAAAAATGTTGGTCACCTAATCAATTAACAACCATGATAAATAATTCAGGTCTCAATATTGATCAAAATAATCATGATTATCATTTTGGCCATAATCGTGCAGCCCTAACTTCAGGTGTAAAATACCAACTGAAAATATTTCCACAGTACGTTTTTCAACAAGCTTTAAGAAAACCATCCGTTATGGTGCCAATCGCATGAACATTAATAGTCAATATAAATATGAATGAATACTAAAACCTGCTACAATAATACGACTAATTGATCTCATTTCCTAAGAGTTCTAAAAGATGACATAAGTTGTCATGTGTCAATAAGTAACAGTTTGTTGGAAATGTACTCCACAATAAAAACACCTTGATAAAGAATGCCAATTATTAAAATAATAGTTTTCAAAAAAGTACTTTCCTAAAAGTACTGATCCTGATCATTATTTTTGAATAACTGAACTGAAAACAAATAAAATAATTTAAACGGCATCAACTTATTGTTGATATGGTTATAACTAAAACAAAATCTAAATCATTAAAAACACACAACGCTATCCTACCCATACTTTTACCCATACCGACATACAGTGAGGGAAAAAAGTATTTGATCCCCTGCTGATTTTGTACGTTTGCCCACTAACAAAGAAATGATCAGTCTATAATTTTAATGGTAGGTTTATTTGAACAGTGAGAGACAGAATAACAACAACAAAAAAATCCAGAAAAATGCATGTCAAAAATGTTATAAATTGATTTGCATTTTAATGAGTGAAAAATATGTATTTGACCCCTCTGCAAAACATGACTTAGTACTTGGTAATGACTTAGTAATTATTATAATAATTTTAATTTTTGAGGGAAGGAGGTTCTCACCCAAGATTTGACGGTACATGGCCCCGTCCATCGGTCCCTTTGATGCAGTGAAGTTGTCCTGTCCCCTTAGCAGAAAAACACCCCCAAAGCATAATGTTTCCACCTCCATTCTTGACGGTGGGGATGGTGTTCTTGAGCTCCATTTTAATCTCATCTGACTATCAGAGGACAACTGGGTGAAAGTGTTGTGGTCAGATAAAAAAATGGAGCTCTTTGGCATCAACTCAACTCGCCATGTTTGGAGGAGGAGGAATGCTGCCTATGACCCCAAGAACACCATCAACACCATCAAACATGGAGGTGGAAACATTATGCTTTGGGGGTGTTTTTCTGCTAAGGGGACAGGACAACTTCACTGCATCAAAGGGACAGATGGACGGGGCCATGTACCATCAAATCTTGGGTGAGAACCTCCTTCCCTCAGCCAGGGCATTGAAAATTAACAGTAATTACCAAGTCATTACCAAGTACTAAGTCATGTTTTGCAGAGGGGTCAAATACATATTTTTCCCTCATTAAAATGCAAATCATGCGTTTGACATGCGTTTTTCTGGATTCTTTTGTTGTTATTGTGTCTCTCACTGTTCAAATAAACCTACCATTAAAATTATAGACTGATAATTTCTTTGTTAGTGGGCAAACGTACAAAATCAGCAGGGGATCAAATACTTTTTTCCCTCACTGTACTTTCTTTGCTTCTGTACACATTTTCTTGTATTATGCCACTGAAGACTTTAATTGAGGCTTCAACAAGTTTACTAAAAAACCGCTCAATTGCTTTTTTCATTCGCTGCGTTCTTTTGGCTCTTTGTATTTCATGTGGATGTAGTCAAAAATGTCATTCTCACTGTCCACCAGTAAGGGCTCTCCAGGCACACCTACAACACAGCATGGGGGTGAAAATACAGTCAAGTGAAAAAATAGGTACATCTCCATGGAAATTGCTGGCTTTTTTGACATATTTGTACAAGCAAACATTTGATCCTCTTTGAAACAGAGCCTATTAATAAAGTTGATACACTGTCAAATGATACATAAAATTGACAATTTTAAAATAATTTTCACAATTTAAATTAACAAAAAATAGATGTCACATGGAAAAATTAAGTACACCACTAAATTTATCACACCTTCAAATCAATAAAATTAGAATCAGGTGTTCATGATTGGTTGCCAGTGCTTAGAACATGCTTAGAGAGTGCAGGTGGAACCTGTCTTATTTAAACTCTCAAATTTAGTGTCAAATGTTCCCTTTGTTATTGAGGTATGTGGTGGCATAATGCCAAGATCTAAAGAGTTCTGTAAGGCCTTCAGAAAAAGGTTGGGGATGCCTATGAGTCTGGGAAAAGATTTTTAAAAATCTCCAAATTATTTGAAATACATCAATCCACTGTAAAGAAAATAATCTACAAATGGTGCACATTTCAAACGACCAAGACTAGCCGTCCCAGAAAATTCAGCTCAAGAGTACACCATCTAATGCAAAAAGAGGTCTACAAAAACCCCAAAATATCATTACAGGATCTGCAAAGTCTTGTAACCATTGGTGTCAATGTGCATGCTTCTACAATCAGAAACAGATTGCACAAATTTGACCTGCATATGAGGAAAAAGCCTTTGCAAGACTACAATTTGCCAATGAGCACATAAGCAAAGACCAGGCATTTTGGAATAATGTAAAGCTGCAACAACTAATCAATAAAATAATCGATTATGAAAATCGTTGTCAACGAATCCCATTATCCATTAGTTGGTCTGCGTGCGGCACGTTTACTCATTACGCTACCTCTGTTCCAAAAACACGCATCGGAGAGTAAATATTAAATTTGTGTCCCAAATGATGTACCATAACTATGCACTTTGTAATCCACTGTCTAGAGCAGTGTTTCTCAACCCTGGGTCCATGGATCCATAGTGGTCAGTGGTGTAATTGCAGGGGGTCCGTTGGAAAGTTTTAAAAATGTTTAAACAATTTTTTTTGTTTTTTTTTGTTAAATGGATCAAAACATATTGAAATGAAATGTTAACCAATTTGGTTATTCACGTTCACAAATATCACAATCGTTCATTGATGGATTTTATTTTCAATTTATTTACAAATGAAATTATAATTTGCAAAAACTATGAGTGGTAGAGAAGTTCAAGTGTCGAACTGATGGACAAAATAAACAAAAGATAATTCAGTGTCAAACTAAATGTCACACAACAATAAAATGTAAAAAATTTCATCTTGAAATGTTTTGTTTAAATTTTGAATGTCCAATGTTAATATTATTAATATTAAATACTAATAAAATAAATTAACATATTGAAATGACTGTTAAAGATATAGCCTGTAATTGTTGTGGAGTGAGGGGCTCCTTGTGGATTGTTCGAAATATGCTAGGGGTCTAAAGCTCAAAAGGTTGAGAACTACTGGTCTAGTGTATGAATTTTAGATGGGTAATATCGTCTCAAATTGAACACATTCGTTTTTTTACTAACCAGAAGTATAAGCCACTTCCAAGTCAGTGGCGCATGACGTCACGCACATGTAACGTGATGCTGTTAGCTTTAGCAAACACTTAGAGTCACCGACAATGACTTTCTTCAGTTTACTGTTTATATCAAGGTTACCTTTTATTCCCAACACGAGGAACTAAGTGTGCAACCTCCAAGTCCTTTAAGGCAGGGGTGCATTTTATATTAAATACCCTGAAGAAGATAAACAAAGAGGAGTTTGTGTAGCAGAGTAGCACAACAGTGATGCATGAGCACAAACTTATGTTTGTATCCACTATGTGCAAGGGGCTGGGGATACAGGTGCTAGGGTACAGGTGTCTAAAGGCAGTGAGTAACAGAAACCATACGTTTTTATTATTAATTTAGTACTTTAGTTTAATTGTGCATTTTGTGCATCCAAAAAAAAATAATGCATAAATACTTATAATATAAACATAATTTTTTATGGATGGACAAAAAGCACAGAATTAAATTACAGTCCAAAGTGAATAATACATATTCTGGTGTGTTTCTGTGTGTGTATTGGGTTCTTTTCAGTCTTACATAATTGGACAAACAGTTGTGTAAAGTTTTAGTATGAAGTTTATAGTTGTAATACCCAGATTGTGGATTTTTTTTGTTTTGTTAAATGGTACTAAAAATTTGTCATCCCACCCCACAGAAAAGCACAGAATTAAACTACAGTCCCAAGTTAATAATATATATTCTGGTGTGTATACGTGTGTGTGAGTGTATCTTTTATTGATCCCACGAAATGATCTGAACTTTCACCTACTCGTGTAGACACAGTAGAGTCAAGTGCAGTAAATTAATAATAATGCTAACACTACAAGGTGGGTTTAATTCAAACTTCTTTATGATTGGTGAGGAATTATTTAATAATCAAGATCAGCAACTATCCAGAAGGCATACGCTGCTGCCCTCCTTCACGCTCTTCACTTAACTCAAATACATAGCGTAGTCACGTCATTTAAACTTAAGGTTAAGATATCATCAGAAAAGTCAACTCCAGTTTTCATGTTTTGATTAAGTCCCCCAAAAAACAATATTATCAACAGATGTACTGAGGAACTGATCTAAAAGGAACAACTGATAAACAAACAAACAAACAGAAAACTAATAAAATGTAAAGACAGCAAATGTGCTTAGTTATAAATAAATAATTTAATATAAAACATATTTCATAAAATATAAATAAAATGAGAAAATAAATGTTTAATTACTATGGGTTGCATTTAATATCAATTTGACATTAAGCTTAGTTCACTATCTCCTTAGAAGGCTATTAGCCTTTTTCCTAATATGGATCATGTTTGTGTTAATCTACTTTTAATTAGGACTATTGTTTAAGATATTTAAAAATAAATATTTTATCCTTGTTTATTTATCAATTAACCAACATATTTCTCATTGCTATTATCTTAATTCAATTAACAGTGACCATGAGCAGAAAGCTTACATTTAACTGTTTATGATAGACCTCCCGATTAAAGCTTAAACAAAAAGATTGGTATTGGTTTTTGTCATAAAAATCCTGATCGAAGCATTCCTAATGAACACCATTAAACTAAAGTGGTTTGCATCTGAAGGGTAAATGAACTCAGCCAATCACATCCTATATGAGATTATTCAGATATATACACAATATACACAGAGCAGTTCAAGAACTGACTCCAGCCCAGAACTATGACAGTGGAAAATGTCTAATAGTGTAGCTTTAAAAAATATTTAAGAGGAGCAGACTTCAAAGACTGAAAATTTATGTTTTTTGTATTTGCTTACAAAGGTGGAACAGGTTAACGGTTGATTTTTGCATACAGTCTGTAAAATTAACCGTAAATGGTAAATTTTGTTTATCAGAAGGTAAATTAATTAGTTATGGCTCACATGTTCCTAAATTCTGTCATAATTGACCAGTTCAAATTTTCTCATGCCTACTTGTGCGTTATATTGTGGCACATTAATGTTAGCATCTCTATATATAAAAAAAAATAAATAAATAAAAATAAATAAACCCTCAACTTCAACTGCGCTCCTAAATTTTTGTAATTATTATTAAAGAAATTGTCTTGCATCCCTCCTCCTGTAAATGGTAAATGGCGCACTTGTATAGTGCTTTTATCCAAAGTGCTTTACAATGTGTCTCATTCACCCATTCACACACACATACTCAACCACCAATGGTAGCAGAGCTGCCATGCAAGGCGCTAACTTGCCATCAGGAGAAACTTGGGGTTCAGTGTCTTGCCCAAGGACACTTCGACATGTGGAGTCATGTGGGCTGGGAATCGAACCGCCATCCCTACGATTAGTGGACAACCCGTTCTGCGCTACAGCCGCCCCTAAAACCCTGTAAACACTGTTATTGCCTTTTCTGCATATGCCTGAATTGTTTTCATCTGGTTGTATATTATGTTTGATTTCATATTTTAATTTGGTTGATGACAAATACTTTTATTTTTATCCTATATTATCCTATATTGGGTACTATTTTATTAAAATTTTGCTTCTACGAGATGATGCACTTTAAGAATAAGTCTAATTTAATGCAAAGATTTGTACATTAGCAGGAATGTAGAACAACATGGAGGTGAAAGCGGCGGTCTGTTTATTTAAATGTGAAAATACAATAAAAATATGTTGTCAATAAAATCAATGAATAAACGTGATAAATAATCTGGATTATCATTTTGGCCATAATCGTGCAGCCCTATGTCAAAGAAACAAAAAATGCCACTGAAAGTTTGTGCCCCCATCCGATTAATTAAATAATCGAAAAAATAATTGGCCAACTAATCGATTATGAAAATTGTTCGTTGCAGCCCTAATTAAAACACTATGCTCAAAAGTAAAACAATATGCCTAAAAGCAGTGAGTAACAGAAACCATAAGATGCAGTGAAAGGGAGTTTTTTTTTATTTAGGACTGTAGTTTAATTCAGTGTTTTTTGAATCCATAAAAAGTAATGCATAAATACTTATGTTATCTAATATATATATATATATATATATATATATATATATAAAAAACATAGGGGTGAGTGCTGCCAGCATTGCTGCAGAGGTTGAAGGGGTGGGGGGGAAATAATGGTGGCCACACAAAATGACACTTTGGGTCCAATTTGGACTTTCACTTAAGGGTGTACTTACTTTTGTTGCCAGCGGTTTAGACATTAATGGCTGTGTGTTGAATTATTTTGAGGGGACAGCAAATTTACACTGTTACACAAGCTGTACACTCACTACTTTACATTGTTGCAAAGTGTCATTTCTTCACATGAAATGATAATCAAATATTTACAAAAATGTGAGGGGTGTACTCACTTTTGTGAGATACTGTAATCATAATAGATATATATATATATATATATATATATATATATATATATATATATATATATTATGTATACAAGTTTATATTATATATATATATATATATATATATATATATATATATATATATATAAAAAAAAAGTATTATGCATTACTTTTTACAGACGCAAAAAAGCACAGAATTAAACTACAGTCCAAAGTGAATAATATATATTCTGGTGTGCGTGTTTGTGTGTGTATTGGGTTCTTTTCAGTTTTATGTAATTGGACGAACAGTTGTGTAAAGTTTTAGTCTGAAGTTTATATTTGTAATACTCAGTTTGTGGATTTTATTTGAAATAAACAAACAAAAAAATGGTACTCAAAATGTGTCGTCATCCCCCCCGGCCATCCGATTAATCAATTAATAATCAGCCAACTAATCAATTATGAAAATAATGTGTTACTTGCAACCATAGAATAATGTGCTCTGGACAGATGAATCTAATATAGAGCTGTTTGGCTACCATAACAGCAGACATGTTTAATGCAGACTAAAGAAAGCTTTTTAGGAGAAGCACATCATACCAACGGTGTACCACAGTGGTGTCCAGTCCTTGAGGCAGCGAAGCAAACCCAAACCATAATTGTTTGGGTTTGCTTCTCTGCCTCAAGGACTAGATAGCTTGCATTCATTGATTCAACTATGAATCCTGCATCATATCAAAGAGTGCTTGAACATAATGTGAGGTCATCTGTCCGAAGTTGAAGCTGAACTGAAAGTGGACCTTTCACCAGGATAACGATCCTAAGCACACTAGCAAATCCACAAAGGATTGGCGGTTTATGGAATGGCCTAATCAAAGCTCAGATTTGAATCAGACTGAAATGTTGTGGGGGGATGTGAAACGGGCAGTACATGCAAGAAAACTGTCAAATATCTTGCAACTGAATGAATATTGCATGGAAGAGTGGTCAAAATTCCATCAAGCCTGGTGGACAATTATGCAAAACACCTACAAGAAGTTATTTCTGCTAAAGTGGGCAATGCTAGCTTCTGAGGGTATACTTACTTTTTCCACATAAAAAAATCTCATTTATTGATATTTCTGTTAAGTAAATGATTGAAAATTATCATTTTCCATTTGGTTTTGTTCAAGTACATCACATTTATTAATAGGCACTGTTTCAAAGATGAGCAAATGTTTGGTTGTCTAAATATAAACTTATTTTTTCACATGTATATTTGCAAATTTGCTGTCATCCAATTTATATAGTTGCCTGTTTATCCAATATATGTCACTTTCAAAATGCCTAGGCTGAGAAAAGAAGTAAAACTTTTCAATCTCATATTCCACTTTTTTGAGTAAAGAAAAGGTAGTAAAGTGGGACTTAGTTGAAAAGAAGGCTTTAAATTTCTCTTAAAAAAGAGACTTAAAAGCCTTTTCACAAGAACAAAGAAAAAAAATCGCACAACATTAAAAACAAAAACATAAGCATTAGAGGACAATAGACTAACAGGAAGGATAATCTTGGTCATTGGAATAGATGGCAAATTTAACAGACTGAAGTAAGACAAGAGTTATTTCTTTCCTTACAGATATTTTCTTACCAGTTACTCCTAGTGGACGAATAGTGTACTCATTAAGGGTGAAGCCTTTCTCAAGTGCATGTGTTCTCATATTCTTATTGAATATATCACTCCCAGTGAAGTAGAGCACACCACAGTAATATTGATCCTTAGGAATAAGCCTACAGATATAAAAAATAATGAGATATAATGATATTCAGTGTATTCACAGTAAAACCAAAAGCTGTCAGAGTATCTAATATATAACTTTTTATATAATTCATAAAAAGGTATGCATCTTTACATGATTATATTATTTAATCATGCAACACAGCAATAAATAAAAGAAACAAAGCATGTACTGTGTAAAACAGTATTTAAATTTCCTACTGCAATTTCTCAAATAGCTAAGAATTATTTTATCTTAAAGTTACAGGATGCAAAATTCTCATATTTTAATAAATAGAAGAATTTTATGAATTAAATTTTTAAACAATCTCTGGGAGAAAAATGCTATTACAAGCTTCTTGCAAAAGATAACTTTATAATGTGGGTTGTGCTCCACTGCACACATTAATCCCACGGCTGAACAATGCACACCAAGTAGTATACCTAAATAGTAAATAAAGTCACCCATGGTATAGTGACTGTAGAATGTGACTGCATCAGTTACTGAGTACCAGGTGAAAGGGCAAAACCCTCAACCACAGCTTTATTTCTTCAGCATCATTTTAATTTTTCCAAAGTAATATTTTTTGAATCCATAGATCTTTTTATCCCTGAGCGTTCCACCAATAGAACATATTAGGTCTGAGTTGACTTTGGTGCTTAGACCCCTGAAAATAATAAATGGCTATACTAATAACGGATCCAGAAAAATGTAAATGGTTTGCACTTATACAGCGCATTTTAACCTTAGCGGTTCTACAAAGCACTTTACATTACGTCGTTATGTCACCGCACCACGCCGTCCGACGTACCTCCAGAATTTCACGTATCAACATACAGTTCGTCTTCGTTATGGGACCGTATACAGTTTTAGGTGTTTTAATACATTTTTTTTACGAACGCTTTAAGTGCAGCTAATTATTTGTCATTCTATACGTACTAAAAGACAATTGCTTGAAGCCGTGGGTGTGTCCCAAATCGCGTAGTCTTCTATAAAGTAGCCGAGATATATAACTTTTCCCCACTACAGGACTATATTTGGCAAGTATGTGATTCGGGATGCACCCGAACTCTCTTGTTCGCCGTAAAACGGTTGCGCTGCTACGTGCAATCGTGTCCTGTCGCAAAAAGGCGGTGAAAAATCTCACACGACGTTCATAATGTGATTAAGGTGTTTATATGTCTGTAATACACATCCATAATGCGACTAAAACAGGAATACTCTACATGTCTTAATTAGATTATTGCTAACTTCGATTATGACCTTAATTAGATTAAGGTAAGTAAAAATGGCTGTTTACATGCTAGTTTCTTAGAGTATGGTCTTAATCGGATTAAGAGTGGATTATTGTTGTTTATGTGAACGCAGCAACTGTCTTACCCAAGGACATGAAGGCATGTGGAGGCACGTGGGCCGGGAATCGAATCGCCAACCTCACGATTAGTGGACAACCTGCTCTACCACATTAGCCACAGCATCCCTAATAATAATGTGGATTGTGATGTCCACCACTGGGTTGTGATTTCCACCGAAAAAATATGGTTTAACTGAATAATATTTAATGTTTTGATAAATAGGAAACATTCATGGTGGACACACCTGAAGAATACTGATGCACAAAATGGTTAGTTATTATTATGCACCTGATATCAATACGGCGATGATCATAATCATTTTCATCCTTGACTCCTCTTTGCAGCTGGCATACACCCTGAAGTAAGACAAGCATGAAGTTCTATTAGAATGAAAAAGAATGAAAAAGAAACAGACAATGAGAGAAAAAGGATGCGGACTGCTCTCACCATGAACTTTGTATCTCCTTTGGACAAAGTATCAGTGACAAAGCCAATAGACTCAAGGTGCTCCACCACTGCATGCAGAAGCCTGGGCTAGTAGAGAAGAGAATAAGACTGTGGGGAGGTGCAAAACAAGGCACTCCACCCATCACCCCCTTGTCGCTGTGTTACAACCCAGCACTCTTTAATACATGTACACCTGCTTATTTATGCAGTTATCCAAATCAGCCAATCATGTGACAGCAGCACAGTGCATAAAAAACATGCAAATACAGATCAGCAATGTCAGTTAATATTCATATCAAACATCAGAATGGGGAAAAAGTGTGATCTCTGTCACTTTAAACGTGGCATGGCTGTTCGTGCCAAATGGGCGGGCTTGAGTATTTTAAATACTTCTGATCTCTTGTGGTTTTCACACACAGCAGTCTCTAGAGTTTACACAGAATGGTTCCAAAAATAAGATAAAAGAGTTCAGAGGAAAATGTCCAGACTAGTATGACTTTTCGAAAGGTAGAATCATCTCAAATGGAACACGTTTTTTTTTTCCTTTTACTAACCAGAAGTATAAGCCGTTTCCCAGTCGATGAGGGCATGTTATTCAACGCCGCTTTAGCAGAATACCCAGAGTCAACTAAAATAAATAAATGTTGTGAGTTGCTTAAAAGATTTAGTTTAATTCCAGTTTATTGTCATTATATGCTGTATTTGTGTGCTTGCAGTTCTGTTGTTTATTACAACAAAAGTGATCTATTAGTAACGAGACCGTGTCGCTCCTCACTCGCAATGTAGACGTGGTGATAAACAGTAAAATAATATGTCTAAAAGCAGTGAGTAACAGAAACCACAAGGTGCAGTGAAAGTGAGATTTTATTATTAATTTAGGACTGTAGTTTAATTATCAGTGCTTTTTTTGTGCATCCATTAAAATAATACATAAATATATACTTACATATAATATAAACTTTATACATACACAACTGTTTGTCCATATATAATATAAACTATATATACACACACACACACACACACACACATACAAATACACACACAGAGCTGCAACTATTCGATAAAATTGACACTAAGTGATTATGAAAATTGTCAACGAAACTCATTCTCGATTAGTTGAACTGCGCGTACATTTATTCATTACATTACTTCTGTTCCAAAAACTCACTTTCTTCACACTCAGAAGAATAAAAACTAAAGTTATGTCCCGAATGACGTACTATACACTTACACTATGCATGCTGTACTCTACCCTCTAGTGCAGTGTTTCCATGGACCCCTAGTGGTCAGTGGTCTAATTGCAGGGGGTCCGTAGGAAAGTTTTTTTAAATGTTTAAAAACTTTTTTTTTTAAATGTATCAAAAAATATTCAAATGAGATGTTTTAATTTAATTATTCACATGCATTCACAACCATCACGTTAGCTGAGCTAACAATCGTGGATTTATTTTTAAAAGATTTTACAAATTAAATGATAATTTGCAAAAACCTATGAGTATTGGACAAGTTCAAGTGTCACACTGATGGATAAAAGAAACAAAACATAACTCAGAGAGTCAAATTAAATGGCACACCAACAATAAAATGTAAATTTTATGGTATTTTTTATGGAACCTGGTATTTGAACCAATCCCTGGGGAATGCTAGGTTCTACCAATCAACCAGGGATTGCTAGGACTGTGGAATTCAGTGAATTTTGTGCATCCATAAAAAGTAAGTAATGCATAAATACTTAGTATTTATGCATTACTTTTTATGGATGCACAAAAAGCACAGAATTAAACTACAGTCCTAAATTAATCATATATATTCTGGTGTGTAGCTGTGTGTATTGGGTTCTTTTCAGTCTTATATAATTGGACAAACAGTTGTGTAAAATTTTATTCTTAAGTTTATATTTGTAATACTCAGCTTGTGGATTTTATTTTAAATAAATGAAAAAATAAATGATACTGAAAGTCCCCAGGCCCCACCCCCCATCAAAATAATAGAAAAAATAATCAGCCAACTAAACAATTATTAAAATAATCACTAGTTGTAGCCCTAATATATTATACATATCTCTCTCATATATATATATATATATATATATATATATATATATATATATATAAAAAAGACACACACACACACAATTGGACAAACAGCCGTGTTAGCGACTGTTTAAATTTGTAACACTCCGTTTGTGGATTTTATTTAAAATAAACGAGAAAAAAAAAAGGTACTAACAGTTTGCACAGGTAACGTGATGATTCTAACCTGTGTCTTATTACCGCCAGTCTCCTTATGTGTGTTGTTCTTTTTATGTGGGCTTTCAATAACTGCTGTAACCAGAGAGAAATAGTGATATACAGTGGGGGAAATAAGTATTGAACACATCAACATTTTTTTTCAGTCAACACCTTTCCAATGAAGATATTCACATGAAATTTTCACCAGATTTGGTTATTAACTCAAGATATACAAACATATAAAGAAATCCAAACATTAAAGTCCATAAATGACGTTATGCGTAATAAAGTAGAATGAAAAAAAAAAAGTATTGAACAGGCTAACTAAACTTTATTTAATACTTAAAGAAGCCTTTGTTTGTAATGACAGCTTCAAGACGCTTCCTGTATGAAGAAATTAATCAGCCACAGTATTCAGGTGTGATTTTGGCCCATTCTTCTAAACATATTGTCTTTAAATCGTGTTCAATTGGATTCAAGTAAGGTGATTAACTGGGCCATTCTAATGCCCTGTTTTTGTTTCTTTGAAACCAACTAACTTTAATGTATGCTTTGGATCGTTGTCCTGCTGGAAGGTCCACCCATGTCTCATCTTCATCATCCTGGTGGATGGCAGCAGATTCTTCTCAAGAATCTTCCAGTAAAGGGCTCCAGTCATCATTCCTTTAATTATATGAAGTCTGCCAGTATCATGCGATGAAACACAGCCCCACACCATGATGCTTCCACCTCCAAACTCATTGGTATAGTGTTTTAGGGTGATGTGCAGTGCCATTTCTTATCCAAACATGGTAAGTATTATGACAGCCAAAAAGTTAAATTTTTCTCTCATCTGACAAGACTACACTACACACAATATTACATAGGCTTTTCCAAATGAATTGTAGCAAACTTTGAACGAGCTTCAACATGCCTTTTCTGTAGTAATGGAGTCTTCTGCGGTGTGTGTGAGCAGCGGAGCACATTGCCTATTGTTTTCTCTGTGACGATGGTACCTGCTGCCTCCAAGTGTTTCTGGAGCTCTTTCTGAGTGGTCCTGGGCTCTTGAACTACCCTTCTGACTCCCTGGTCAGAAATCTTTCGAGGAGCTCCAGTGCATGACTGGTTGATGACCGAGTGATGTTGCTTCCACTTGCGGATAATGGCCTCAATGGTGCTTAATGGAAGATTCAGAAGTTTTGAAATACGTGTGTATTTGATTCCATCAATGTTTCGCAACAATAAGGTTGCGAAGGTCTTGGGAGAGCTCTTTGCTTTTACCCATCATGAGATGTTTCTTGTGTGACACCTTGGTAAAGAAAAGCCTTTTTATATACCATCAATTTACTAACCCAGCTGATATTAATTTGCACAGATAAGAGGTATAATTACTTATGGATTTCAGCTGGTTCCTTGCCTTACCTTGCCTTGGAGAACTGCTTCTCCTTAGTGTATTCTATACTTTTTTCCTGTGTCATTCCACTTTATTACACATAACTTTATTTATGGATTTCAATGTTGTGAATTATTTATATTTCTGAATTTTTTGAGTTAGTACTGATGTCTGATGAAAATTTAATGTGAATAGCCTCAGGAAATATGTTTACTGAGAAAATGTCGACAAGTTCAATACTTATTTCCCCCACTGTAGTTGGCAGAGTGTGCAACACACAGGGTATGTCTCAACCAGCTCCTTAGTTCAGTAGTTAGTGAATCAGCATATTGTGTACACGAGTTCGGGCACTGACCATGGACACTACACATTGGGACACTGATAACTGAATTTCCGGCGGCATGAGTACATACTCGTAAATGTCACCAAAAATTAAAAAGTTACAAATATTCACATTTTATATGCCATATAAATTTGTTAGCTTAATCACACGTATTTCTCTCATATCAATCAGAATCACAGGCAAGCATGTGGATTAAAAAAATCATTACATACAGTCGTTAGACTCAAACAAACCATATATAAAACGTCAAATAAAATTAAATATCACAAATGTAAGAAATAATTTGAGAGCTACAACAATAACAAAGCTTACATTTGTACCTGGAAATTGGCTGAGAGTTCACTCTCCATTTGTTTTTCGAGCTGAGAAGCTTCACAAAACATGACCTCATTTCTAGTAAGGGAAAATAGTGAGCATCAATGCTCCCCTGGGTTTTGCAGGATTTCTTTAGGGACCAAACATTCCAGTGCACTGGAAGAATTTCACAATTGAGACAGACATTGAATGCTGTCAGCCATGAGTGCCCTAACTATTGAACTAGGGAGTTGGTTGAGATATATATACCCACACACACACAAACACACAGATGCGCTGTGGAGCATGAACTTGAACTTTTCTTTTTTAATTGAGTTTTTGAAAGTGTGCTGAAAAAGTGTGATACAGGTGCATCTCAAAAAATTTTAATGTCATAGGAGACACCAGATGAAAGACACCAGACCCAACAATATAGACGGGCTGAAGGATGCCATCAAAGCAACCTGGGCTTCCATAACACCTCAGCAGTGCCACAGGCTAATTGCCTCCATGCCACGCCGCATTGATGCAGTAATTCGTGCAAAAGGAGCCCAGACCAAGTATTGAGTGCATAAATTAACATGCTTTTCAGAAGATCGACATTTCTGTATTAAAATTTTATTATTCTAATATTTTCAGATACTAGATTTTTTATTTCCATGAGCTGTAAGCATCAAGATTAAAACAAGAAAAGGCTCAAAATAATTAACTTTATGTGTAATGAATCTAGAATATATGAAAGTTCCATTTTTCTTATTCAAAATGCATAAAGGTTGGCAGCTCTGCAGAATGATTATATGTGATTTGTGTTTAACATCTGGTCAAAAATATGACTTCTAAATGTTATAGAATTTTAGCAAAAAAGAAATCAGTCCACGATGACTCATGATAAAAACCCTTGTGGAAGTCATGTCTGTTTCTCTTTTTAAAAACTAAAATGTTGCCAAAACAAAAGCTGCCAAAAAAAGTATCTGTACATAATGCACTCTAGAGTTACAGATGAATACACAATCCTCTTTTTCATATAATGCCACCACTACGTATTAACCCTGTTGATACGTATGTAATAATAACTCATGTATCATTGAGTACTTACTTGCTTTTGAGATTGGGAGGTAAAGTCTGGATGAGTCAGCAGTATATCAATATCACCACTCGACTCTGCACCTGAAAATGCCAGAGATTTTATATTCAATGTGTTTATCCTCATACACAGTATGTGGAGAAAATTAACATTCTTTAAATTGTTGCAGAGCTGTGAATTAGCAATTTTAAAGTATAGTAATGGTTTATGAGTACAGAGTAGTTAACCTCGTCTGTAGCTGCCACAGATGGTGCCAATGTACTCCGGGTCGAGCTGCTCCAACTCTTGTAATATTAAAGCCTGGAAAAACATCCAGAAACAACAATATGGTCATTTATTTCATTTCAAAATGCTGAATTGATGAGACATTATTAACATAAACTACCTCCATTTTCTCCATCTCTGAGCGGGGAATTCTCTTCTCAAATTCTTCAAAATATCTTTATAAAAAGTACATAAATAAAATACCACTATGAAAACATACATACAAAAAGCATCACTTTATATTATTGGCTTAATCTCATCGATTATACACTTACTTAAGGCCAATCTGCTGATGATGGTTCAGCTTATGTTCAATCTTCTTTAGATCTGAGGCCAACGAAAAAACAAGGCTGTGGCCATGGAGGTAAACAATTCAACAAAAACTAATGTAGTGAAAATACAGAAGACAAACCATCTAGGGTCTTGACACCTTCATCATAGAACTTCCTAGCAGCAGCTGGGCTAAAAAGAAAATTAATGAAAAAGAATTTGAATAACTAAACAAAAATAGTTGTTATGCAAACCAAAATAAACCTACCCTATTCCAGTCACTCTAGTTAAAAAGTTGATAGAGGAGCTGGTGTCATCATTGCGAATCTAAACATGATAAAACAAAAAACCAATTAGACAACACATGCAGTTTGATTTTTTTCTTACGCCAGCTATGAAGATGTATGTGTATATAACAATTAAGATAAATACAAGTAGTCCTTACAAGAGTAAGGACTATTTGGATAAACTTGTTTGCCAAATACATGTGAACTTAAGACCTTTTCCAGTTTGCGGAGTTTCCCTGTGGTTAAATACTCATCAATTTTTTCAGCAATCTTTGCACCAACCCCATCCTAAAGGCACAGTAGAATTATTTTATAACAATACATCCTTTCTAAGTATATAACTCTACAGGTGACAATGTCCTTATTTTTTATTTCAACAAATATCAACAGACCTTATTAAATGATAAATAATAAGGAAACACTGCTTACTTACCAGTTTCTTGGCTTCATTGCCACTTTTGATTTTATTTGGGTACTTAGCAATCACAGAAGCAGCTTTTCTAAAAAGAATGCATGAACACAGTGTGCATCACAGCTGCAGTTTATTCAAGTATCACTACTGAAGTAGATTTTACCAGTAACCTAAACGATATACAAATAGTTTAGCAAAAGATAGCCAACACTGAAAATGCACCAAATAATGATATTGTCTGAATAAGTGATTAATGTTGTTGATTTACCTGTATGCATTGTACTTATGGATGGCCCGATTGACATTTTTTTCATAATTGGCCAATTCTAAAAAAAAAAAAAAAAAAAAAAAAAAAAAAAATATAATAATATATATATATATATATATATATATATATATATATATATATATATATATGTATATATTATAGGGGGGGGGGTTATAAAGAGGAAGTTCAGAAATGTAGATTAGGACAAAGAGCAGCAACAATATTTTTCATTCTCTATTCCAACCACCCACACAAACCCTGTTTTTCACACCCAAGAAAAGAAATTAATTCATTTATATTAAGTTATTATTTTTCAACTACTTTTTTTAGCACACAAAGTCTAAAATCATTTATTCTTGAAAGCAAATATGAAATGGCCACTGAAGTACATTTCAGTATGAAGAGAGTAAGATGTACTAGATAGCCATTCTAAAAACTATTCTCTGATTAAGACATTTTGTTTTCACATTTTCAAAAAATAAATTTTCAAAAAATATGGTGTGAACATATTCAGAAATATATTGAAAAACTCACAATTTTCACATTATTCAAACAGTATTTATTTTTTTAAAAATTCAGCTGCCATATGGCATTCTTTTAGTTACCCTCTTGCTAGTATAAAAAGCACGTAGTAGCAGGCAAAGGCTTTTCACAGTTTTTCATCAATTGTCCAGTTTCTACAATCAATTGCCTGTGCCTCCTATAGCTTCAGACCTTGGCTGGCAGAAGTGGAACCTGATGTGGTTTTCAATTGTTGTAGATCATCCGCCTCAAAGTAGCCTTCCTGTCAACTCAAAACTGATATGGTAATTTTCCTCTTGGCATTCACTAAATTCCATAGGTTTCAGTACCACGACATACAATGGCCATTTCTGGAAGTATGGCGAAGGCACCCCCTTTACAGGTCACCAAACATGCACAGAATAGTTAGTTTTTTCCATGGGCATTCCCAGCGCAGTCAATCCTAGGATCAGTGATGTATGAACAAGGACAAAACAGTTATACTGGTAACAATTTTTTCTCAGTTTTCTTATCTTACAGTTAAACTACTTTCTAAATCCTGAACCAACTGGTTCTTCAAACTGCCAATTTTCCACTTTCTGTGTAAATAAAGTTGAGTATGAAAGTGTGGATATCCTTGACAATTACAGGAGATCAGCAGTTTCTGAAATACTCATACCAGTCAAACAACAACCATGGCATATGGTCGAAGTCTCTGCGATCATATTTTCTATTCTGTATGTAAAGATTAACTGAAACACACGACCTGTATCTGCAAGAATGTATCCCTCGCGCTAGAATTAATGAATAATCGGTCATTTTTAAAAAGGGCGAAAGCTTGTGAAACTTAGAAGTTAGAAGTTATTCTGGGATAGCCCTATCAAAACATGCAGCTACCCAACAATATGAATGTTTAACAATGCATTAAAATGAAATGTAATCAATAAATTTAATACAGTCGGCAGCGGGAAACAACATTCACACAATATTGTCCAGCTAATTATCCAACTATATGCACTCTTTGTTTGGACTGTAAAGGTAGCCCGAAGCTTACCAATAAGAAAGTCCGTGATTCCCTCGTTTAAAGATTCTTGCGGTGCTTTCCGTTTGCTCATCGCTGTTCTTAATGAATATTTAAGTAAGGAATCACTTAGAGGTGTTTTTATTTAATTTAATATCCGAGAAATGAGTCAAACGGCGATTAAACCATGAAAACAAAGCGGTTGTTCATGGCTCGTCGCACCAATAGGACGTCACTGTTGCCGTAGATCGCTGCGGTCCAGACTGGATAAATCCGCCTCCGAAGGGCACTTCGGAGTGAGAACAATCATGGCCGCCGTATCGAAGGGTCGTTCCAAACCGAAATGCTCAAAACTGTCCACTTCATAGGGCCCTTCGGAATGAAGGATTTCGAAGGCTACAACTGACGGACGCTTCTCTCCCATGATTTAAAGGCACAGGTTTCGTTTGTTTAGCGCACACAGAAAGCCTCCTCATCGTGCGAGTACCGAAAGCGGTCTGTGAGCCGGTTCCTTTAAGTGAACGATGGGAGCCGCTTTAGTTTTTTTTTTATTGTTGTTGTAAATTAATACAAGACAGAATAATAGGATGATCTTTACTATGGAATACATTGTCATACACTATTGTGTCACATTTATTTTGTTTACTTTCTTTCTTTCTTAATTTCTTTCTTTATTTATTTAAAAAAGTAGAAAATAACCATTCTCACTGGGTTTAATTTTCGAGGGGTTTTCTGTCGGTGTCCTCAAGCTGACTCCTGAGGTAAACCTGGTGTAAAAATATACTCCATCTGACTAGTTTTGGTGACACTTTTTTTTTTCCTGAGAAGAAAAAGGCGGATTTCAGAAAGAATAACAACTTTAAGGCGTGCTTTGTTAGCTCGAATATGCCACCTATCGGTAAGAAGACATTAAACAAAATACACCCAGTTGTTAACTAAATAATTGTTGACTAGACCCTTCCAACTCCTGTAAGAAACAAATGCAACTATATATATATATTTTCCGCCATCTGTCCTTAACTTAATTAAAAAGTCGTCAATACAATATTTTCTAATATGTATGTGAATACAGTACTGTGAATGTGTTAACTAATGTATGTGAAAAATCCACCAAATTATCATTTGATGAGAATAGTTGGTAATTTAAAAGTTAATTCGCAAACTAAGTGCCTGAAAATAAATACTGTGCCATTCAATCAATAATCTGTATCATTTCGTTTCGAAATATCTTGTTATGGATGCATTTTAATTAATAAAAAGTTACACTTACATTGGTAAAAGTTGCGCCTCCGATCTTCTCATTTGCCATGTTTATTTTTCTTTTGCATTCTATCGCCATGTCGCGGTGCAGTGGTGGGTATAGTGCATTAAATATCATTATTATTGTTGTTGTTGTTGTTGTTGTTGTTGTTGTTGTTGTTATGATAATATTATTAGCTATTACTTACTTATTTATTTATTTATTTATTTATTTAGGTGCCCTGGAATTTGTTTAACTTTCTCAAATCGTTTTCGTTAAATATTTGTTGGCATTTATTTTTAGTTGAAAATAGGAAGGTGATAATTACTTTTCAGTTTAACAAACTCGTTTGTAAAATTCATATTATTTGTGTCATGAGAGGTTGTCACTACTTGTTTAGTCACTTCCTGTTAGTTCTTCCTGGTTCAAAGAATCAGGGCTCAAAGAGACAGATATGGTGTGCGCCCTCTAAGAATCCAGTTGCATCCACTAGGAAGCATCCTAGAGGCAATGCAAAATTCATTTGTGACATTAGACATGTTAAAGATCATATATTAGTAATGCTTTTGTTAAAAAGATGATGTTTGATAATTTGTTAAAAATGGTTTGTTTACTATTGTGTGCAAGCTAACAGCAACACTAGTAGTTGCAGCAATGGTAACTGCTGCTTACAGTGGGAACAGCAGTGTATATTCGTGTTTACAGCTATTCACAATGTAATGTTTAGTCAAGAACATGCACACTGAATATTACATTTATTTACAGTTTTCACCAGTATTTTAATGAGGAAGTGTGACAGTAAATTGTCAACCTTATTATGACTTCATTGGTTACTGTCATATCTCAGCCCAGCCAGGACTCGGTTTTTCAAGAAGTAACACCCACTTCTAACATGGCCGCTAAGGACTAAATGGTAAAGCACTTATATAGCATTTTTATCCAAAGCACTTTACACTGTGTCTCATTCACCCATTCACTCACACACCAATGGTAGCAGAGCTGCCATGCAATTCGCTAACTTGCCATTGGGATCAACTTGGGGTTCAGTGTCTTGCCCAAGGACACTTTGGTATGTGGAGTCATGTGAGCCAGGAATCGAACCGCCATCCCTACAATTAGTGGACAACCCGCTCTACCACCTGAGCCACAGCCACCAGACTTTGATTCCCACACACTCATGTGCTCATCCTCCCCGGAGTTCTGGTCACACACACCTGCAGCCAATGACCTTGCCTATGCAACATGGCTTTTTAAGAGACTTTCGATACAGAGACACTTTGCGAAGTAAACATTCAGCAGAATAGTTTCTGTCGTTCAAGCATATTCTACTGTGTTTATTCGAATAGTCATTTTGACCTTTGCTTACGTCCCCGATCACGATTTCTGTCTTGCCCCATTTGTTTGGTTTACATGATCGCCTGACCCTCGCTTGCTTCTTGACTACGTACTTTGTTTAGCCCTTTGGAATATACTGCCTGGACCTGCCGCCCACTTCTGTTTCTGTATCCCCCATGGTTCGTGACAGATTACTTCACCCTGCCCACCGCACTCATGACAGCCAAAGCACTATTTCAGCATCCAGCATTCAGGTACTTCAGCATTCCGGAGGAAATCGTCAGTGATCGAGGCCCTCAATTCATGTCCAGAGTATGGTCCAGTTTTATGGAAAAGATGGGGATCACGGTCAGTCTTACCTCGGGCTATCACCCACAAGCTAATGGCCAAGCGAAACGGGTCGACCAGGAATTAGACCGGTTCCTCAGGACAGTCTGCGCCTCTAACCCAGAGGATTGGAGCAGATTCCTTCCGTGGGCCGAGTATGCACAAAATTCACTGCGCCACTCAGCCACAGGCCTCACACCATTCCATTGTGTACTAGGGTACCAACCCCCACTGTTCCCCTGGAAGGCCCTTAACCCTCTCTGCTCCAGGGGCGTTGTATCATGGCTGACCCTGCGCTCTGGCCCCAACTTCCTGACATGCTGGGGTATGTGAAGAAAAGAATTTCACTGTGCTATAGTGTATATGTGATCAATAAAGACTCATTATCATCATCAAATCGAGGTCGGGGACGTAAACACTGGTCAAAGTCACTTAGTCAAAACATGAGAATAAGGCTTGGATAATGGCAGAGAACAAGTCAACTGAACGTTTACTTTGCGAAGTCTGTATGCATCCAAAGTCTCTTAAGTGCTGTGGTGAGAGTGTGTGTGTGATTGGATGCAGGTGTGTGCGATTAGAACTCCAGAGAAAGTGAGCGCATGTGTGTGGTAAGTGTAGTCCTCACACAAACCATGTTTGTAGTTAGCGGTGTTTCCCAGGAAACCGAGTCATGGCTGGGCTGAGATATGACATATTTAAAGCTACACTATTAGACATTTTCTGCTGTCATGGTTCTGAGCTGGAGTCAGTTCTCGAACCGCTCTGTTTATATTGTGCACGCATATATGTATGTATGTATCATGGTCACTGTTAATTGAGTTAAAATAATAGCAATGAGATACTGTTGGTTAATTGATAAATAAACAAGCATAAAATATTTATTTTAAATATCTTAAAAACAATAGAGAGTCCAATACTTAAAAGTAGACTAACACAAAAATAATCCATATTAGGAAAAAGGCTAATAGCTTTCTGAGGAAATAGCTTAACGTCAAATTGATATCAAATGCAACCCATAGTAATTAAACATTATTTCATTTCTAATTTTATTTATATTTAATGGTGTTATTATAATATCAATTTTTTTATATTAAATGATTTATTTATAACTTTATAAAATACATTTTCTGTCTTTACATTTTAGTAGTTTTATTTTTGTTTGTTTGTTTATCAGTTTTAGATTGGTTCACCCAGTACAGTGTCCATGTCTGCTGATAATATTTTGTTTTGGGGGGTTTAAATCAAAACATGGGAACTGGAGTTGACTTTTCTAGTGATATCTGGCAACCATGAGTTTAAATGAAGTGAAATAGAGTTAGTGAATGGAGAGCTGCAGCATACTGTATGTTTACAGACTGAACAGTTGCTACTCTTGATTATGATTGGTGAGGAATTATTTAATAAAGAAGTTTGAATTAAACCCACCTTGTAGCGTTAGCATTGTTATTCATTTATTCTGCGTGAAGCCACTGTGTCTACACGAGCAGGTGCAAATTCAGGTCATTATGCGGGATCAATAAAAGTTGGTGGTTTCCCCAAACATGAGGAAATGTGTAACCTCCTTGACTGCATTATTTGGCTCTACTTATGTACTGTATGTGAGTCAGCCTTTTCCCACATGAAGATCATTAAGCCCAAATACTGTTCCACAATGACTGATCATCATTTGGAGGCCTGCTTGAGGCTGGCTACCAGCAGCTACTGTCCGGACTGTGCAACCCTGGCTGATTCTATTCAGTGCAAGTCATCAGAGTAAGGTATTGAATTGTAGTGTGCCATAAGGGTTTATGCAGTTATACAAGGTACACGAACATATATAGTGTGTGTGTGTATATATATTTAAAGTATACTCAGTATATATATAAATAAATACAGTGAGGGAAAAAAGCATTTGATCCCCTGCTGATTTTGTACGTTTGCCCACTGACAAAGAAATGATCAGTGTATAATTTTAATGGTAGATTTATTTGAACAGTGAGAGACAGAATAACAACAAAAAAATCCAGACAAACGCATGTCAAAAATTTTATAAATTGATTTGCATTTTAATGAGGGAAATATGTATTTGACCCCTCTGACTTAGTGGGGTTAAAACATGACTTAGTACTTGGTGGCAAAACCCTTGTTGGCAATCACAGAGGTCAGACGTTTCTTGTAGTTGGCCATCAGGTTTGCACACATCTCAGGAGGGATTTTGTCTCCAAGTCATTAAGGTTTCGAGGCTGACGTTTAGCAACTCATACCTTCAGCTCCCTCCACAGATTTTCTATGGTATTAAGGTCTGGAGACTGGTTAGGCCACTCCAGGACCTTAATGTGCTTCTTCTTGAGCCACTCCTTTGTTGCCTTGGCCATGTGTTTTGGGTCATTGTCATGCTGGAATACCCATCCACAACCCATTTTCAATGCCCTGGCTGAGGGAAGGAGGTTCTCACCCAAGATTAATTATAGACTGATCATTTCTTTGTCAGGGGCAAACATACAATATCATTAGGGGATCAAATACTTTTTTCCCTCACTGCATATGTTTAGCATTTTTTAATGTAGGTAGATCTCCTTGACTGGTCATGTTAAAAGTAGCTTGCAAGTCAAAAAAGTGTGAGCACCCCTGGTGTAGACTGTATAAATACAGTCTAAATAAGGGACCTTGAGCCTCAGGTGTCAGATCACTTCTGAGAATTCTCATTGGTGTGGATCTAATTGGTGTGGAAATAAAATCTGGACCCTTGCTTCTTCTCACTCATGGCTGGTGTCTCCAACTGGGTGTACAGTATTTGCTTCTATGTTGAATTTTAAGTGTCTTTGGGTAATAGGCTAAATTTAGGCCAGCACATGATAATAGCTTCTTTGCAGTATTTCCACACTTGTTCAGTTGACTGAGTAGATGAAAAGCAGTGTGAAAGTAACTTCCTCGGTGTAGATGCATTTTAGAGTTGTAGTTTTTATCCCGATTGTATTATACAACTCCGAACAGGTCACTTGCACCGGTGCGAATAAATATTTATTCACAGTCACACAAAATACTTTTCAGTCACAAATGCAAGTGAAATGGTCGAACTGTAGAGCCCTGAGCTTATCTGCGAAGTTTTTTTCCTGTTTGGCGTGATGACATTTAATGTCCCTGACAACCTCTGGATAGTGCCATTTAGCATCATGTTAATTTCATGATTTCTACTCACGCAAAGCGTTGGAGCTTGAAGCAAAACTGGCAGCTCGAGGGCTAAAATGCTAACTCCATTTTGGGGTTTTGGCATTACAAAATGACATCATCCCTGTGCCGCTCTATGGTGATTGGCTGAAAGTGTAGGAAGCGCTTGATTTGATCTGCTGCAGAGTTTTCTATTAGCGGAGGACAAACTTTAAATGCAAATATCACAGTCGATCCTGTTCATTTAATAGTGGGCAGTCAAAATCATAATCGTGATCGAGATTTGATTAATTGTGCAGCCCTAATGTCAGGCCATGCCCAATGTGTAGTGAAGTCTATTTTATTTTACATTTAATTGCTTCATTTAATTTCTGTAGTATTTCTTACTTGAATATTACTGATAGCCCTACCTGAGGAAACATATCATTATCATGAAATAAGATTGTAGTCGTATCGCCCACCTACACCTTGCATTTGGTAAAACCAGCCTTTCACATAAAATGTTTAATGTAGAGTGGGGAAAATAAGTATTGTCGCTGGCGGACCAACACCCGCCCCACGCAAACTAGAGGTTCGCCTTCCCCATTGCCGCTCCGCACGAGGCCGGGCAGCCCCGCCCGGTCCCCAACGCCAACCGGAAGGGCCGTCACTGCAGGGTGGAGCCAACCCCCGCCACGGCCGGCGCGGATTGGCGAACCGGGAGCAGGAGGTTCACCAATCCAGCTCCAGAAGGAGGGGTAAAAAAGGGACACCCTTCCGCCCACGAACGAGGAGGTTCAACTCGGCTATGTAGGCAGCTAATGTCCGAGGGTAATTACCACTGAATCCGCGCAAACACGGGCTTACCTAACCGTTCGCGCTTCTCTCTCTCTCTCTCGCCTCTCTCTCTCCTCTCTCCGCTCACAGAGGGTTCCGCCCGGACGAGGACGGCGACGACAGACGAGGACAGTGGTGAGGCGGAGAAACGCACAGGGAAACCGCTCCTTCCCAGCTCTTCCGGGGGAATTCCACACCCGGAGGAGCGCCGCTACGCCAGCCCCGCCCGCCCCGGGTTCCTCTCATTTCACCCCACACGCGCAACAACGCACCCAAACACACACACACACACTCACCACTACGGTTAAGGACAAATAAATCCTGGGTTTTCCCTCACTTCTCGCACTACAACCTGCCTCCCGTGTGTTTGTGCGCTACGCCCCGCCCCCCTGGGCTGATCCCGCTAACACTGGTGGAGGATGCAGGCAGTAGCACAGGCCCCAAAAAAAAAAAAAAAAAAAAAAACCCACACACAACTCATGGAGCAAACGTTAAAACACCTGCTGGAGGCCAGCATCCAGCAACAGACCGTTACGCAGCAACTTCGCCGAAAGCCTCCAGGTGGCCACCCAAACGCTGGTGGACCTTAAGACCCTGACCCCCGCTGCCACACCCCTCCCGGACCCCAGATGCGAGCTCCGCCACCTATTACCACCCCTCTCCCCGACGAGGACCTCGTAGTGCTTATTTCGAAAACCTTCGAAAATATTGCCGTCTCGAGAGGGGTGGGATCGGATTATGGCCCAGGGCCATTGGCGGGTTACTCACGGGGGAGGCACGCACCGCCTATTACAGCCTCGAACCAGAAGACGCACCGATTACCCAACGATGAAAGAGGGGGTCCTGGCGTGGTGTGGCCGCACCACGGGCCGGGCGGCAGTAGAGTTCCACAACTGGGTCTACCAGCGGGGCCGCCCCCGTGGGCAACTAAACGCTCTGATCCGACTCACTAAGCGGTGGCTCCGACCGGACAGTATACAGCCCGCGGAGGTGGTAGAGAGGTGGCGATGGACCGGTTCCTGAGGCGCTACCCGCCCAGAACGACAGGCCATAGGGGCACGCGCCAGAATCACCCCGAGGCTCATGTCGGCACGGGCGCGTACTATGACCACGCCCGGGTTTAGCCAGGGGACCATCAGCCCTCTGCCCAACCCCTCGGGACCTCAGGGCCCCGGCCTACGGCCATCGGGGCCCCTGGACCATGGAGGACCCGCCCGGAGGTCACCAAGCGGATGACCCCGCTGACGAGCCCATGCCCACGGAACCGGAGATAGAGCCCCGTCGGCCGATCCAGAAACCATGGCTAGCTGGGTGCGCGCGCTCCACCTCCAACAGCCTCCCGAGGGCCCCACCCAGAGGGTGTGGGTAGAAGGAAGACCCGTCACCGCCCTATGGACACGGGAGCACAGTGACACTCGCCCGACCGACAGTCCTCCCCAAGGCACTACAACCGAGGGAGTCCTCGCCGTTACCTGCATCCATGGGGAGACCGGGGATCCCGGCAGCGAGTGCGGATCCGAGTACAGCCGGGACCTGGCCCCTCCATGTGGGCGTGATCCCCAATCTTCCGGTGCCACTGCTCCTGGGGAGAACGGCCGGGCTTCCCAACGGGCGGCCCGGCCGAGCGAGCGCCGTCACGACGGACCCAGAGGACCACGCCGGGCAGTCTGCCTGCGCCCACGACGCCGCGCAAGACGAGAGGCGTAGGTGAGTCCTCCCGATTGACTAATCCAGTGTCCTCTGTGTTCCAACAGGTGAACCGGAAGGGAAGTTCGGCCGGGGAGCAGAGAGGAACGACCGCCTGAAACACTGTTGGGCTCCAACGCAGCGCGTGATAGAGGGGTCACCCAGAACCCCGACCTGAGGCTCCCCACCTCGTACTTCCTCGTGAAAGGGGCCTTCTCTACCAACGAGTCTGTCGCAGAGGAACCGACGGACCTCCTGGTGGTACCACGGACGAGGACTAACCTGGTAATGCATCTGGCCCATGCCCACCCCCTCGGCGGTCACCTAGGGGCCGCACAACACGCTGGAGAAACTGAGAACCCGGTTCGTATGGCCGGGATGGATGCCGAGGTCCGGGGGGTTCTGCCAGCAATGCCCTCAGTGCCAGCGCACAGCGCCCAGGAAGCCCCGCCAGCACCCCCTCATTCCGCTACCCATCATACGTCCCATTCGAGCGGATTGGTATGGACCTGGTAGGCCCCCTTCCCAAGTCAGCCGCGGGGCCACGAGTACATCCTCGTTGTTGTGGACTATGCCACCCGGTACCGGGCGGTGCCGCTTCACGAAGGCCACTTCCCCCAACATCGCCAGGGAGCTAATGCTCCTTTTCAGCGGGGTGGGCATTCCCAAGGACATCCTGACCGACCAAGGTGCGCCCCTTACCATTAATCAAATTAATAGCCGGATCTGTGCCGGTTGTTGCAGGTGAAACATCTGAAGACGTCTGTCTACCACCCGCGAACCGGCCGGACTCGTGGAGCGCTTCAATCAGACGCTCAAACGGATGCTACGGCGGTGGTGAGCGACGAGGGAGGAACTGGGACCTCCTCCTCCCCTATGTACTCTTCGCCGTCCGGGAGTGCCCCCAGGCGTCCACAGGCTTCACCCCGTTTGAGCTCCTGTTTGGGCGGCGCCAAGAGGACTGCTGGACGTCGTAGCCGAAGCCTGGGAGGAACAGCCGTCCCCGTACCGCTCGATCATTGATGCGTGCAGGAGATGCAAGATAGAATTGACCGCGTGGCACCAATAGTGCAGGAACATATGCGGCGCCCAGCGCAGGAAGAACAACAGCGGGTGTATAACCGCCCGGCACAGCCCCGAGAGTTCCATCCAGGCGATCAGGTCCTGCTTCTAGTGCCTAGCAGCGCCTGCAAGTTCCTGGCCCGGTGGCAGGGCCGTATCCCGGTCCTTGGCGACGGGGAGCCGAAACCCTGCAACAACCCGGTAAGGTGCCGGACGGGAAGTTATACCACATCAACCTGCTGAAGAGATGGGTGGAACCAGTCCCGAGGGTTTTCGGTGCGCGCGGGCCGGGACACAGATCCTGACAAAGCGTGCCTTGGTGGACTTTGGGGAAGACCTCACCCGGCCAGAGACAGGAACTCAACGAGTTGGTGGACCAATTCACAGACGTGTTCTCCTCCTCCGGGGATGACCCAGGTGGTTCACCACACGATCAAGACACCCCCCGGCGTGGTAGTTAGACAGAGACCCTACCGGTCCCTGAGGCCCGCGGGAAGGCCATCGAGGAGGAGGTGGAGGCGAATGCTAAGGGATGGGATCGGCGAGGAGTCATCCAGCCCCTGGTCCAGTCCCATCGTCGTTGTACGAAACCCGGCGGAAGCATGCGCCTGTGTAACGACTTCCGGAGACTGAACCAGGTTATCGGACCGATAGCTACCCCCTCCCGAGTGGACGACCTGGTGGAGCGACTGGGGAGGGCCCGCTATATCCACCCTGGACCTTACCAAGGGGTATTGGCAAGTTGCCCTAGCGCCCGACGCTAGGCCCAAGCGACGGCTAGTACCTCCACCGGCCACTGGCAATACCGGGTCCTCCCCTTTGGCCTACACGGGCACCAGCCACCTTCCAACGGCTGATGGACATCGTCCTACGACCACACCGCAGCTCGCCGCCGCCTACTTGGACGATGCGTCGTCCACTCCTCCAACTTCGGACCACCTGTTCCATCTGGGGGAGGTCCTGAGAGGGCTCCGAAGCTGGACTGACAGCCAACCCCAAGAAATGCCACCTGGGATTAACCGAGGCACAGTACCTGGGGTACCGGATTGGCGGGGGTTGCTGAAGCCGCAGACGAGGAAGATCGAAGCCGTAGGGACTACCTCCGCCCCTCATCGAAGAAACAGATACGTGCCTTCTTGGGGTTGGCGGGGTACTATCGGGAGATTCGTGCCTAACTTCGGGATAGCTGCCCCTCTTTCAGATCTCACCAAAAAGGGCCAGCCGGACCGGGTGAAGTGGTCAACCGAGGCGGAGAGAGCCTTCCAGGCCCTGAAACGGGCCCTCACCAGTCCCGGTGTTGCGGAACCCGGATTTTTCGCTCCCCTTCACGGTACACACCGACGCATCTGAAACAGGGTTGGGCGCGGTCCTCTCCCAAACCTTCGACGGAGAAGAGCACCGGTCCTCTACATCAGCCGGAAACTGGCCCCTGTGGAAAGAGGTACGTAGCGGTAGAGCGGGGAAGCCTTGGCGATCAAGTGGGCCATTGAAGAGTTGAGGTATTACCTGGCAGGCCGACACTTTGTCCTGGTCACAGACCACAGCGCCCCTGCAATGGATGGCCAAGGCCAAGGACACGAACGCCCGGGTCACGCGGTGGTTTCTCGCCCTGCAGGATTTCTCCTTCCAGGTGCAGCACCGGGCGGGGGCCCTGCATGGGAATGCAGATGGGCTCACGACGAGACACGCTCTGGGCCCCACCTCCCAGCGGCAGTAGGCTCGGAGCTGAGGGGGGTACTGTCGCGGCGGACCAACACCCGCCCGCGCAAACTAGGAGGTTCGCTCCTTCCCCGACTGCCGCCCGGCACGAAGGCGGGCAGCCTCGCGCCGGTCCCAACGCCAACCGGAAGGGGCCGTCACTGCAGGGGTGGAGCCAACCCCCCGCCCGCGCGGCGGATTAGCGAACCGGGAGCAGGAGGTTCACCAATCCAGCTCCAGAAGGAGGGGATAAAGGACACCCTTCCGCCCACGAACGAGGAGGATCAACTCGGCTATGTAGGCAGCTAATGTCCGAGGTAATTACCACTGAATCCGCGCAAACACGGGCTTACCTAACCGGGCGCTCTCTCTCTCTCTCTCTCGCTCTCTCTCTCCCTCTCTCCGCTCACAGAGGGCTCCGCCCGGACGAGGGCGGCGACGACAGACGAGGACAGTGGTGAGGCCGAGAAACGGCACAGGGAAACCGCTCCTTCCCAGCTCTTCCGGGAATTCCGATACGCCCCGGAGGACGCCGCTCGCCAGCCCCGCCCCGCCCGGGTTTCCCTCATTTCACCCCCACACGCTGCAGCACCCAAACACACACACACACACTCACCACTACGGATTTAAGGACAAATAAATCCTGGGTTTTCCCCTCACTTCTGCACTTACAACCTGCCTCCCGTGTGTTTGTACTACGCCTTCGCCCCCTAAGGCTGATCCCGCTACAGTATTTATCACGTCAAAAAAAAAAAAAAAAGTAAATATATTTCCAATGTGGTTATTCACATGAAATTTCAACCAGACTTTGATATTAAGAAATCTAAATGTATATAAAGAAATCCAAACATAAAAGGCAAGTAGGCAGGATGCAATCGCAGTTCAAACAGAGATCTTTATTTGCACAAAGGAAAAGCAAACCAAACAGAAACAAGAAACATAAAGCAAACAACAAACTAAGCTAGGCTCACTTGGCAAGGCTAAGGCTAAGGCTAAAGCTAGAACATGGCATGAAATTAGGATGCTCTATAAGCGCTAAACATGGCAAAACAACATATACATAAATTGCTAGAACTGTTTATCGAACCGCGCCGTCTCGAGCACGGCTCACGATATATATAGGTCTCTCAGTCATTAACCCGCAACCATTAGCAGCTGCTGGCAATTCCCAAACACACGTGACCCAATGAACTATGACCCTTGACGAGGCAAGACGCGGAGCCCGGAAGAGGTCCGCGCATGCGCATTAGTGCTCAACGCGCACTGTTGTACGGGGGAATCGTGACAGAACCCCCCCCAAAGTCACTCCTCCCGGAGTGCCAAGAGTCCACCCCTTTCATTGGCGGCCCTGGGCCTCTGGGCTGAATGTCCCAGGCAGAGCCAGGAAACCGCAAGCTGTTCTTAATGGAGCAGAGAAGTAGAGCAAAGTCCCTAGCTGAACAGAGAGGCAGAGCAAGGACTACAGCCGGGCAGACAGGCTGAGAGATGCGCTCCTTGACGCTTGGGAGCGGTGCAACGTCCTCGGTGGCGCTTGGGAGCGGTGCAATGTCCCCAGTTGGACGGGACTGCTGGGCGATGACCTCAGCTGGACATGGAGGCTGAGCAACGTCCTCAGCTGGATGTGGAGGCTGAGCGATGTCCTCAGCTGAACAGTTAGGCTGAGCGATGACCTCAGCAAAGCAGTGAGGCTGAGCGGCGTCCTCAGCTGGACGTGGAGACTGAGCGATGACCTCAGCAGAGCAGTGAGGTTGAGCGACGTCCTCAGCTGGACGTGGAGGCTGAGCGACAACCTCAGCAAAGCAGTGAGGCTGAGCGGCGTCCTCAGCTGGACGTGGAGACTGAGCGATGACCTCAGCAGAGCAGTGAGGTTGAGCGACGTCCTCAGCTGGACGTGGAGGCTGAGCGACAATCTCAGCAAAGCAGTGAGGCTGAGCAGCGTCCTCAGCTGAAGAGGGCTGCTGAGCGGCGTCCTCAGCTGAATAGGGCTGCTGAGTAGGAATTTACCGGAAAAGCCGGTGTGGACGAGAGGTCAGGAGCTCAAGACAGGACTTGCGCTTGGCCTGCTGAGACCTGGGACATGACTTGGACGAAAGACATGGCTTGAGCTGGAGACATGGCTTGGCTTGAGACGTAGCTTGGACAAGAGACATGGCTTGAGCTTGGGAGATGCCTTGAGCTGGAGACATGACTTGAGCGTGAGCTGGAGACAGGACTTGAGCTTGAGACGTGGCTTGGACAAGAGACATGGCTTGGATGAGAGACGTGGCTTGGACGAGAGACGTGGCTTGAGCTTGAGACATGGCTTGGATAAGAGACATGGCTTGGATAAGAGACATGGCTTGAGCTTGAACTTGAGACCTGGCTTGGCGGTCAGGCACTGGCGACTGGGCTTGGACTTGGGTGTCTGAGACTTGAGACTGGGTCTGGACTTGGGCATCGTGGACTTGGGACTGGGTCTGGACTTGGGCGTCGTGGACTTGAGACTTTGATTTGACCGATCCTTCCAGCTCCCGCATTTTGGCAGTCAGATCCTCATTCTGTCTTTCTAGCTGCTGCCGAGCAGTCTCACTCCTCTGAGCCTTGCTGCGCTCACCCGCTAGCTCAGTGTCCACTTGTGCATTTGCCTTCTTCATTTGGTCATTGACGAGTTCAATGTTGCCCTGTTCCTCATCAAGTTCCTCTTCCAGCTGTGAAATACGAGCCTCCAACCACCGCTTCTCATCGTTCAAAGCAGATATCTTGGAGTTACAGCTGGTCACTTCCTTATACAGCTCATTTCTCTCTACTGCAATCAGCTGCAGACAGAACCTCAACCGCACATTTTCCGCCTCCATACTCTTGACCTTGAGTTCACTCTCTTCTGCGCTGATCCGTGCAGCATCTCTCGAGTCTGTACTCTCTTCAGCTGTCCCTGTGCTTCATCTCAAGCTTTAATGGCTTGTATGAGTTGAGCTTCCCGCTCGAATAGGTCATACTCCAGATCCTTCTTTGCTGCTACAGCCAGAGCTTTCTGTTTCCTCTCCTCCTCCAGCTCTGACCCCATTTCATGCACCTGTTCCAATTTCTTTTCCAATTCTGACATTTGTGTCTGAACGGGGTGAAGCTGGTTCTCTGCACTCTTCCTTCTCTCCTTTTCCTCCTCCAGAAGGTCCCTTAGTCGATTTCGTTCGTCCTCTAGTTGACAAAGCTGTATGCTCAGAACCCGTTTCCAGAGTGTCTCCTCTTGCAGCAAAACCTGTGTTGCTTGTAGTTGCGACTCCACAGATGAGCCCTCTTCAGTAGCTTTGACGTAGCTACTCTGAGTGGCTGTGCCTGGAGCTTGAGGAATGGCTTGGGTAGGAATGTCAGGAACCTGAGACTTGGCAGGAACTTGAGCGTCAGATACCCTTGACGTGACTTGGGCCTTGACATCATAGACTTGGGACTTGACTTGGGCTTTGCAATCAGAGACTTGAGACTGAACTTGGAGGTTCGGAACTGAAGGGGTGGCTTGGATTGAACCTTGGGACTTGGCTTTGGCTGAGTCCTGGACGTGAACTTTGGCTGGAGCTTGGACTTGGAACTTTGCCTCGGCTTGGACTCGAGCTGTGCCTAGGGCTTGGACGTGAGGTGGGGCTGGAGCCTGGACTGGAGGCATGACTGGGGCTTGAACTGGAGGCATGACTGTGACTGGAACATGAACTTGGAACTTGGCTTTGAGCGGAACTCTGAGAATTGGGTCAGTAGATTTGGAAATGAATGGATTTCGTTTAACATGATGCACTGTGATTGCTCTGTCTCTTTCCTCATCAGAGAGGTGGAAGGGCGGGTCAGGCGGGGGCTTGGCTGTGGTTGTGACTTCAGGCTTGGACCTGAGATATGGCAGGGACCTGGGACATGGCAGGGAACTGGAACGTGGCAGGGACATGGACCTCTTTTGGTGTTGTCTCTGGTTATAAATTAAATGTAGATAAAAGCGACTGTTTTCCTGTCAATACTTTGTCTCTCCAACAGTCAGATTTACCATTTCAATTTACCTGCATTGCTTTACTCCGCTTTACCTTAAAAACTCTCCCTATATACTGATAACCCAGTTGTCCTCAACACACTTATGACTTGGTATCAATTTAGACAGCGCTTTAAATTTGTAGGTGCATCCTCTTTGTGTCCTTTAGTCAACAACCATCTATTTCCCCCATCGTGTTTGGACTCCACATTTTCAGTGTGGTATGACGAGGGTATTAAACAAGTTAGAAATCTGTATTCCGATGGTGTGTTTGATAGCTTTGCCAATTTGGCATCCACTTATGATCTTCCCTTGACACATTTCTTTCTGTATTTTCAAATACGGAATTTCTACTACTTCTTGTGCTCATCTTGTACTTATACAGTTAAAAGTTTTAAATAGTCCATCTGTCCAAGTCGAGAATTTCTGTGATGTATCCAGATGTAGAGGACAAGTGTGATAAATGCCATGGCTCTCCCTGTCATCTTGGCCATATGTTTTTTTTCTGTCCTGATCTCCGTGGTTTTTGGTCTGGATTTTTTACCATCATGTCCACTATTCTCAGGGTACATTTAAAGCCTTGTCCATTGATTGCTGTATTTGGGATTCCTGAAGCCTCAGTTCCTTTGAGCTTGATACAAAAGGATGTTATTGCTTTCACATACCTTATAGCAAGACATTCCCTACTATTGCATTGGAAGTCTGCTAAATACCCATCTATCTCCCAGTGGATAAAAGATTGAGAAAATAAGATATACAATGAATGGTTGTATGGACGTTTTTTTTTTTTTTTATATATATATATATAAATGGCATCCCTTTATTGTATACTTTATGGAGTTACAGACACTTCCCACTTAAATGTTTGTGCTGCTTGTTGGATTTTACAATATCTTTATAACCAGCGACAGTTATTGGGCTCCATGATGAGCCGGTGGGGTGGGTTGTGGCTTTTCAATATTTTTAATTTTGTTTTCCTTTGTTAGTATAAAAAGAAAAAAACCTGTGAATGTTTATTGCTGTTGCTCAATTTGTTTTTTGTTTTCTTCTCAATGGAATATTTGGGAAAGGGAGGGGAGGACAGAAGAGAAAAGGCGATGTTCAGTGGACATGTAGACGTTCAGCAGAAACGTTCAGTAGAAATGTAGAAATATTTAGTAGAAATGTTCAGCAGACATGTTTATAGAAATGGTAGGAGAAATGTTCAGTAGAAATGTTCATAAGAAACATTTCATGTTCATTTTGAGTCATAAAGAAGTGCAAGAAGCCATAAACAAGTAAAACATCTCATACTGAGTCATAAACATGTGAAACATGTAAGAGTACCATATTAAGTCAGAAACAAGTGAAACAGATCATATTGAGTTGTAAAGAAGTGAACCATCTCATATTGAGTTGTAAAGAAGTGAAAGATCTCATATTGAGTCACAAAGATGTCATACTACCATATTAAGTCATGAACAAGTGAAACAGAACATATTGAGTTGTAAAGTTGTGAAACATGTCATATTGAGTCATAATCTTGTGAAACAGATCAAACTGACATATTAAGTCCTAAACAAGTTAAGCAGATCATACTGAGTCATAAACGTGAAACATATACTACCAAATTAAGTAATAAACACGTGAAACATCTCATATTGAGTCATAAACATATCAGAGTACCATATTAAGTCAGAAACAAGTGAAACAGATCATATTGAGTTGTTAAGAAGTGAACCATCTCATATTGAGTTGTAAAGAAGTGATAGATCTCATATTGAGCCTTAAATATGTGAAACATATCATACTAACATATTGTGTCATAAACAAGTGAAACAGTTCATAGTGAGTCAGGAAGAAGTGCCACATCTCATATTGACTCAAACAAGTATATGAAACATATAATACTACCTTATTGTCATAAACTAATGAAACATTTATATTGAGTTGTAAAGAAGTGCAACATCTCATATTGAGTCTAAACATATGAAAAAAAAATCATACTCCTATATTGTGATAAGTTAATTAGATCATTTAATTCATAAACAAGTGAAACAGATCATATTCAGTCATCAAAAACTGAAACGTCATACTACCATATTGAGTCATAGACTAGTGAAATATCTCATACTGAGTTAAAAAGATGTGTAACAACTCATACTACCAAATTAAGTCACAAACAAGTGAAAAACATCATATTGATTTTTAAAGAAAGGAAACATCTCATTCTGAGTCATAAACCTGTGAAACATATCATACTACCATATTGAGTCATAAACTAGTGAACCCGATCATATTGAGTCATTTAGTATTGAAATATCTTATTCTGAGTCATAAACATGTGAAACATGTCATAGTACCAAATTAAGTCAAAAACAAGTGAAACAGTTCATGTTGAGTCATGAATTGCAACATCTCTTATTGAGTCATAAACATGTGAAACAGATCATATTGAGTTGTGAAGAAGTGAAAGATAACATATTGTCATAAACATGTGAAACATGTCATACTACCATATTAAGTAATAAACTAGTGAAACAGATCACATTGAGTCATGGAATAGTGAAATATCTCATATTGAGCCTTAAATATGTGAAACATATCATAGAACCATATTGAATCATAAACAAGTGAAACAGATCGTATTGTGTTGTAAAGAAGTGAAACATCTCATATTGGGCCTTAAATATATGAAACATATCATAGAACCATATTGAGTCATTAACAAATGAAACAGATCATATTGTGTTGTAAAGAAGTGAAACATCTCATATTGGGCCTTAAATATATGAAACATATCATAGAACCATATTGAGTCATTAACAAATGAAACAGATCATATTGAGTTGTGAAGAAGTGAAACATCTCATATTGAGTCAATACATGTGAAAAAATCATACTACTATATTGTGATAAGTTAAACAGATCATTTAATTCATAAACAAGTGAAACAGATCATATTGAGTCATCAAAAACTGAAATGTCATACTACCATATTGAGTCATAAACTAGTGAAACAGATCATATTGAGTCATGAAGTAGTAAAATATCTCATACTGAGTCATAAAATGTGAAACAAATCACACTACCAAATTGAGTCAGAAACAAGTGAAACGGATCATATTGAGTTGTAAAGAATGAAACATCTCATTCTGAGTCATAACCATGTGAAACATGTCATACTACCATATTAAGTCATAAACAAGTGAAACAGTGAGTCAGGAAGAAGTGCCACATCTCATATTGAGTCATAAACTTGAGAAACATAAGACTTCCTTATTGTCATAAACAAATGAAATAGATCATATTGAGTTGTAAAGAAGTGAAAAAAATCATACTACTATATTAAGTGATAAGTTAAACAGATCATTTAATTCATACACTAGAGAAACAGATCATATTTAGTCATCAAAACCTGAAATGTCATACTACTGTCACGTATCATGAACCTCTGGACTCCAGTTCCCATCAGCCACTGCACTACATGTCACATGACCACCTGCACCTGGTTCATGTTTTGTTAACGAGCACTTGTGTGTATATATAGTCATTGTCTGCACTGTTTGATTGTCTTTTGTTGTCTTAGACTGCTGTCTTTCATGTCATTGTGTTTTGTTTCTTGCCGTAGTGTTTTGTCTCATGCCACAATGTTTTGCCAAGTTGTCTTAGTGTCTTTGTTTTGTAGTCTGTTTGTTTATATTAAATGTTTATATCTGCACTTGCTTCTGCCTCAACCTCGAATTCGTGACAACTACCATATTGAGTCATGAACTAGTGAACCAGATCATATTGAGTCATGTAGTAGTGAAATATTTCATACTGAGTCATAAACATGTCATAGTACCAAATTAAGTCATAAACAAATGAAACAGTTCATGTTGAGTCATGAAGTTCAACATCTCTTATTGAGTCATAAACATGTGAAACATGTCATACTATCATATTAAGTCATAAACTAGTGAAGCAGATCATATTGAGTCATGAAGTAGTGAAATATCTCATACTGAGCCTTAAATATGTGAAACAAACCAAATTGAGTCATAAACTAGTGAAACAGATCATACTGTGTTGTAAAGAAGAGAAACATCTCATATTAAGCATTAAATATGTGAATATATATTGAGCCATAAACAAGTGAAACAGATCATATTGAGTCCTGAAGTAGTGAAAAATCTCATACCGAGTCATAAACATGAAACATATACTACCAAATTAAGTAATAAACACCGTTCATATTGAGTCATGAAGTGAAACATCTCATATTGAGTCATAAACATGTCAGAGTACCATATTAAGTCAGAAACAGATCATATTGAGTTGTTAAGAAGTGAAACATCTCATATTGAGCCTTAAATATGTGAAACATATTAGCCCCACAGATGCTCAATAGTGTTTAGTCCATCACCTTCACCGTCAGCGGCCCAGTCTCCAAAGGGAGGGGATCATGCTTTGCTTCATTATGTCACAATACATGTTGGCGTTCATGGTTCCCTCAATGAACTTTAGCTCCCCAGTGCCAGCAGCACTCATGAAGCCCCAGACCATGACACTCCGACCACCAAAGCTTTTCTGTAGGCAAGACACACGTCTTTGTACTCCTCACCTGGTTGCAGCCAAACATGCTTGACACCATCTGAAGCAGAGCATGATCAGTATGCAGTATTCCAGCATGATAATGACCCCAAACACACCTCCAAGGCATGATGATTGGTGCCTGATTTCCTCCAGACATGACACTTGCCATTCAGGCCAAAAAGTTCAATCTTTGTTCAATCTTTGGTCTGAGAGTCCTTTAGGTGCCTTTTGGCAAACTTCCATCTGGCCACTCTACCATACAGCCCTGATTGATGGAGTTCTGCAGAGATGGTTGTTCTTCTGAAAGGTTCTCCTCTCTCCACAGAGACACGCTGGAGCTCTGTCAGAGTCACCATCGGGTTTTTGGTCACGTCCTGTCTAAGGCCCTTTTCCCCCGGTCGCTCAGTTTGGCCGGGCGGCCAGCTCTAGGAAGAATCCTGCTGGTTCCAAACTTCTTCCATCTATGAATGATGGAGGCCACTGTGCTCATTGGACTTTCAATACTACAGAAATGTTTCTGTACCTTTCCCCAGATCTGTGCCTTGGAGGTCTCCAGACAATTCCTTGGACTTCATGGCTTGGTTTGTGTTCTGACATGCATTGTTAACTGTGGGACCTTAAATAGACAGGTGTGTGCCTTTCCAAATCATGTCCAATCAACTGAATTTACCACAGGTGGACTCCAATCAAGTTGTAGAAACATCGCAAGGATGATCAGTGGAAACAGGATGCACATGAGTTCAATTTTGAGCGTCATGGCAAAGGCTGTGAATGCTTATGTAAATGTGCTTTTTTTATTTTAAATACATTTGCAAAGATTTCAAACAAACTTCTTTCATGTTGTCATTATGGGGTATTGTTTGTAGAATGTTGAGGAAAATAATGAATTTAATCCATTTTGGAATAAAGCTGTATCATAACAAAATGTGGGAAAAGTGAAGTGCTGTAAAAACTTTCCGGATACACTGTGTGTGTGTGTGTGTGTGTGTGTGTGTGTGTGTGTGTGTGTGTGTGTGTGTGTGTGTGTGTGTGTGTGTGTGTGTGTGTGTGTGTTTGTGTGTGTGTGTGCCACTACATTTGCACTAATGTAACAAAAGCAATGCTCCAAAGTTGTCTTGTCAGGTACCAAATATTTTGGTGTATATGTGCATTGAAACAAGATCTAGATATCACATATAGTTAGTACATAGTCTTTGTAAAACTGTTTTGATATACAAAAGTACAGTGTTAAGCAGCACCAAGTTGTGTGAAGTGGCTGAGGCTTGCATGAGCACTTTAATGACCTTGTGTGGTCAAAGAGGGAAAAGCTAAACGCCATGGATTTGAACTGGTGACAATAGATGATGACTCCTGGTATTTTCCTGCATTATTTGGCATTTATTGCATTTGTGAGCATGAATAAATTTAACAATGTATGAGCAAACTAAGCAATGCCACTTTTATTTATTAATTTGCAACTTATCTAATTTCTACAAAAGGACACTCTGCTTAGAGGGAAATTAATTCTTACATTTATTAAAGTGGAGTGGGATTTTTTAAAAGAATGTTTCAGACATATTTTGCCACTTTAACTGAGAATGAGTATGAGTCTTGCTTTATTCAATGTTTGTTCTGTGTTGCTAATTTACTATATAAATATGTGAACTGATGTCTTGAGCAAGCTGCTTGGATTGCAACTGAGCTCAGTAAAATATGCCTGAGGTTTGTCAATGAATGTGAAAATAAATCAAAACACCATATGAAATCTTTTTCTTGGTCAGCCATCATGCTTCACTTAGACATTTTGAAATTGACATGTAAAAAAATTCCTTGTAGATATTGTAAGGCATGTGTGATGAATTGAACAGATAGAAACGTCATACTTTGTAGGTTTTTGATGTAAAATGATATGAAATAGGCTTGTTTACATTAAAATTATATGATAATAAAGTGTGATAAGGTGAAAAAAGAGAATTGAAGTGTAGAAAGTCAGTTTTCATCAAATGTTCTCTGACGTAGCGTGTTTTCATTCCTCTTGTGTGTGCAGAAGCACGGGTGTGCTCCATAGGCTAAAATCGATGTACAGAAAGTTTCAAGCCGCTGGGAGCAAGGGAATGTGGTTTTTCTCACAAATGTATCTATGATATGTTTCAAGAGTTTTAGAATCAATATGATATGTTTATGACTTAATATTATACTTTGCTATGTTTCACATGTTTATATGTTTCACTTTTTTATAATGCAATATTAGATGATTCACTGTTTTATGACTTAATATGATGTTTTAATTGTTTATGACAATAGGATATGTTAATGAATGAATATGATTTATACTTGAAACATATAAGTATACCCCTCACATTTTGTAAATATATATTATATCTTTTCATGTGACAACACTGAAGATATGACACTTTGCTACAATGTAAAGTAGTGAGTGTACAGCTTGTGTAACAGTGTCAATTTGCTGTCCACTCAAAATAACTCAACACACAGCCATTAATGTTTAAACTGCTGGCAACAAAAGTGAATACACCCCTAAGTGAAAATGTCCAAATTGGGCCCAAAGTGTCAATATTTTGTGTGGCCACCATTATTTTCCAGCACTGCCTTAAACCTTTTGGGCATGGAGTTCACCAGAGCTTCACAGGTTGCCACTGGAGTCCTCTTCCACTCCTCCATGACGACATCACGGAGCTGGTGGATGTTAGAGACCTTGTGCCTCTCCACCTTCCGTTTGAGGATGCCCCACAGATGCTCAATATGGTTTAGTTTTGTTAAATATGTCATCCTGAGTAATAAACATGGGAAACAAATCATATTGAGTCATAAACATGTGAAACATCATTAAGTCATAACGAAGTCAAACATCATACAGAGTAATATAGAATCATATTAAGACATGAACAAGTGAAACATTTCATATTAAGTCAATAAAATGTGAAACATCAAAGTATCATATTAAGTTATAAACGTCAAAGAAGCATATTTAGTCTTAAACAAGTGAACCATCTCATGTCATAATCAAGTGAAACAGCTCATATTGAAGCATAAACATGTGAAACACATCATAGTATCATTTTAAGTCATCAAGAGGTCAAACATCTCATTGAGGTCCATCTACCTTCTACCGCTTACTCCTTCTTCAGGGTCGCGGGGGAACCTGGAACCTATCCCAGGGAGAATCAGGGACAAGGCGTGGTACACCCTGGACATGGTGCCAGTCCATCTCAGGGCACAATCACATCACACACCCATTCATACACAATGGACACGTTAGACATGCCAGTCAGCCTAGCATGCATGTCTTTGGACTGGGCAGCATAGGGAAAACCTTGCGCCCTCATATTGAGTTGTAAACGTTAAATATGTCATCCTGAATAATAAACGTGAAACAAATCATATTGAATCACAAATACGTGAAACACATCATTATATCATAAGTTATAACCATGTCAAAGAATCATATTTAGTCATGAACTAGTGAACCATCTCATGTTAAGTGAAATATCTCATATTGAGTGATAAACATGTGAAACACATGATGTCATCCATCCATCTTCAACCACTTACTCTTTTTCAGGGTAAGCATCAGGCACAAGGCGGGGTACACCCTGGACAGGGTGCCAGTCCAATGCAGGGCACAATCACATACGCACTCACACACCACAGCACGCCAAGCAGCCTACCGTGCATGTCTTTGGACTGGTGAGGAAACCGGAGGAAACCCCCGCAGCACAGAGCAAACTCCACACACGCGGGACTCGAACCCTGGAGGTGTGAGGCGAATGTACTAAACGCTAAGCCACCATGCTGGTATCATATAAACATGTCAAAGAATCATAAACTAGTGAACCATCTCATGTTAAGTCATAAACAAGTGAAACATTTCATATTGTTATAAACATGTGAAACATCATTGTATCATATTACTTTATAAACATCAATCATATTAAGACTTAAACAAGAGAACCATCTCATATTGTCATAATGAAGTGAAACATTTTATATTGAGTCTTAAACTTGTAAAACACATCACAATCATATTAGGTCAGAAAAAAGTGAAACATTTCACTCAATTTCACTCACAACTCAATATGATCTGTTTCACATGTTTTTGAGTCAATTTGAGATGTTTCACTTTTCATGACTCAATATGGTCTGTTTCATTTGTTTATGATTTAAATGATCTATTTAACTTGTTTATGACTTAATATGGTACTCTGAAATGGTTCACATGTTCATGACTCAATATGAGACGTTTCATTTCTTTACAACTAAATATGATCTGTTTCATTTGTTGTGAAAAGAAGTGAAACATCTCATTCTGTCATAAACATGTGAAACATGTCAGAGTACCATATTGGATCATAAACAAGTGAAACAGATTATATTGAGTCACAACAATGTGAAACATATCATATTGTTGTAAAGAAGTGAAACATCTCATATTGAGTCATAAACGTGAATCATATACTGAGTTGAAAAAAGTTAAACATATATTGATTCATAAACATGTGAAACATTTCATATTGAGTCATGATGTGAAACATCTCAAAAGAAGTGAAGCATCTCTATTGCATACTTTATGAATTTTTTATGTTGTTGAATTTTATAATACCTTGATAACCAGCAACAGTTAATGGGTACCCATGATGAGGTGGGTTGTGGGTTGTGGGTTCAATTTTGTTTTCCTTTGTATATATATAAAAAAAATCCGAAAAATGAAACGGAAAAAAATAGAATTGTTCAGTAGAAATGTAGAAATGTTCTGTAGAAATGTTCAGCAGAAATGTTCAATAAAAATTAAACTTAAAAAAAGAAGTGAAACATCTCATATTGTTCATATTGAGTCATTGAGTCATGAAGAAGTGCAACATCAAATATTGAATCATAAACATGTGAAACAAGATCATATTGAGTTGCAAAGATGTTAAACAACTCATGTTGAGTCATAAATGTGAAACATGTCAGAGTACCATATTAAGTCATAATCAAGTGAAACAGATCATTTAATTCATAAACAAGTGAAACAGATCATATTGAGTCACAACAATTATAATAATAAACATATTATACTACCATATTAAGAGATCTCTAAGGAGAGAAACAGATCATATTGAGTTGCAAAGACATGAAACATCTGATTTTGAGTCATGAACATGTGAAACATATGATACTTCCATATGGCCATAAACAAATGAAACAGATCATATTGAGTTGCAAAGACGTGAAAGATCTCATACTGAGTCATAAATATGTGAAACATATCATACTTCCATATTAAGTCATGAACAAGTGAAACAGATCATATTGAGTCACAACAGTGTGAAACATATCATATCATACCACCATATTAAGTCATAATAAAGTGAAAAAGTTCATAATGACTCATAAACATGTGAAACATATTATACTACCATATTAAGAGATTAACGAGTGACACAGATCAGATTGAGTTGAAATGACCTGAAACATCTGATATTAAGTCATAAACATGTGAAACATGTCAGAGTACCATAAGTCATGAACAGATCATATTGAGTCATGTTTATGACACAATATGGTACTTTGACAAAATCGAGTGAAACAGTTGATATTGAGTCATGAAGTGAAACATCTCATATTAAGTCATAATCAAGTGAAACAGATCATATTGAGTTGAAAAGAAGTGAAACATCTCATATTGAGTCACAACATGTCAGAGTACCATATAAAGTCATTAACAAGTGAAAAAGATCATATTGAGTCACAACAGTGTGAAACATATCATACTACCATAATCAAGTGAAACAGTTCATATTGAGTCATAAACATGTGAAACATATTATACTACCATATTAAGAGATTAACGAGTGAAACAGATCAGATTGAGGTGCAAAGAAGTGAAACATCTTATTTTGAGTCATGAAGAAGTGAAACAGATTATATTGTGTCAAAATCAAGTGAAACAGTTGATATTGAGTCATGAAGTGAAACATCTCATACTGAGTTGAAAAGAAGTGTCCATCCATCCATCCATCTTCAACCGCTTATTCCTGCTTCAGGGTCGCGGGGAACCTGGAGCCTATCCCAGGAAGCATCGGGCACAAGGCGGGGTACACCCTGGACAGGGTGCCAGTGAAAAGAAGTGTAAGATCTCATATTAAGTCATGAACAAGTGAAACAGATCATTTAATTCATAAACAAGTGAAACAGATCATATTGAGTCATAAACATGTGAAACATATCATACGTCCATATTAAGTCATGAACAAGTGAAACAGATCATATTGAGTCACAACAGTGTGAAACATATTATACTACCATATTAAGAGATTAACGAGTGAAACAGATCATATTGAGTCATATACATGTGAAACATAGAGCAATGTGAAACATATCATACTACCATAATCAAGTGAAACAGTTCATATTGAGTCATATACAGTGGTGTGAAAAAGTGTTTGCCCCCTTCCTCATTTCCTGTTCCTTTGCATGTTTGTCACACTTAAGTGTTTCGGAACATCAAACCAATTTAAACAATAGTCAAGGACAACACAAGTAAACACAAAATGCAATTTGTAAATGAAGGTGTTTATTATGAAAGGTGAAAAAAAATCCAAACCATCATGGCCCTGTGTGAAAAAGTGATTGCCCCCTAAACCTAATAACTGGTTGGGCCACCCTTAGCAGCAACAACTGCAACCAAGCGTTTGCGATAACGTGCAATGAGGCTTTTACAGCGTCCTGGAGGAATTTTGGCCCACTCATCTTTGCAGAATTGTCCTAATTCAGTTACATTAGAGGCCTTTTTAAGGTCATACCACAACATCTCAATAGGATTCAGGTCAGGACTTTGGCTAGGGCACTCCAAAGTCTTCATTTTGGTTTTCTTCAGCCATTGGGTGGTGGACTTGCTGGTGTGTTTAGGATCATTGTCCTGCTGCAGAACCCAAGTTCGTTTCAGCTTGAGTACACCAAACATAGGTCGGACATTCTCCTTCAGGATCTCTTGGTAGACAGCAGAATTCATAGTTCCTTTTATCACGGCAAGTCTTCCAGGTCCTGAAGCAGCAAAACAGCCCCAGACCATCACACTACCACCACCATATTTTACTGTTGGTATAATGTTCTTTTTATGAAATGCAGTGTTCCTTCTACGCCAGATATACTTGGACACACACCTTCCAAAGAAGGTGTCTCATCGGTCCACAGAATGTTGTCCCAAAAGTCTTGGGGATCATCAAGATGTGTTGTGGAGAAATTGAGACGAGCTTTGATGTTCTTTTTGCTCAGCAGTGGTTTTCCTCCTTGGAACTCTGCCATGCAGGCCATTTTTGCCCAGTCTTTTCCTGATGGTGGAGGCATGAACGCTGACCTTAACTGAGGCAAGTGAGGCCTGCAGTTCTTTGGACGTTGTTGTGGGGTCTTTTGTGACCTCTTGGATGAGTCGTCGCTGCGCTCTTGGGGTAATTTTGGGCGGCCGGCCACTCCTGGGAAGGTTCACCACTGTTCCATGTCTTCGCCATTTGTGGATAATGGCTCTCGCTGTGGTTCGCTGGATTCCCAAAGCTTTGGAAATGGCTTTATAACCCTTTCCAGACTGATCTCAATTACTTTCTTTCTCAATTGTTCCTGAATTTCTTTGGGTCTCGGCATGATGTGTAGCTTTTAAGGATCTTCTGGTGGACCTTACTGTGTCAAGCAGCTCCTATTTAAGTGATGCCTTGATTGTGAACAGGTGTGGCAATAATCAGGCCTGGGTGTGGCTAGAGAAATTGAACTCAGGTGTGGACAACCACAGTTATAGTATGTTTTAACAAGGGGGGCAATCACTTTTTCAGGAGTAGATATTCAAATTACACTGCTAAATATGACTAGCATTAGCTACGTGTAGTTGTGCAAACTAGTACATGAAATGTATTAGCAGGTGTAGCCTATACACGAGTCCACTATTGGTCATATCACAATTGAGAATATCCCCCAAATGCATTGCTTTAGTAGAATTTAATTGTAAGGCAAATGAGACTCACATTGTAATGTCCTATTTGTTCAGTCTACAGGTCCTCTAACACTCTGTTAAATGAATAAATGCAAATGTACTACAACGTAAATTTAGTTTTAAATCAATTCATGCAGAAATTACACACAATATTAAGTTGATGTAATTATCAACATTGTGAACACAACTCATCAAAATAATGTGTACAACTTTAAATATTTAATTAATTCAATAAATTAGAATTTTTATCTTGCAACCACACATTAAATTTAGATTGTGGGGGATCGTTTTGTAAAAGCTCCGCTATTAGAAAATACATGATGGTTGAATGTGGACATAAATTAGCAGAATGTAAGCTTGTGAAATAAATGAAACTTTATTGATTACATTTTTGAGAAAATGGCATGACTTTGAATAAAAATTTACTGAAATAAATACTATACAACTTTGATATACCCGTTGAAATGTAAAAAGGAAAAAAAAAAGTTTTTACATACCTTCTAAATAGGTCCCTTTAGGAGGTAAACGTTTTAAAGACGGTTTTTTATAAGAAATGCGCGTATTACATGCCTTCTCAACATAACCAGGAAAATGTTTTAAAGTGTTTTAAAGATGTAAAATGTTTAAAGTGTTGCTTAAAAGAATCGATAGTTTTGTTTAAACTAGAAGACACGTTTTTCGGGCGATGTTCTCTGGCCTATACACACACCGTCCTACACATGTGTTTTCCCGGGGTGACCATTCTGAAGTGTGTGGGTGAGAGAGAGGGAAGAAAAAACCCTTTTAAAAGACGGTGTTTTAAAAGAATCATGCATTTAAACTATAAACAAGATTTCAGAAAATGGTTCACCAACGAGGATACTTAAACGGAACTGTCACTAAATACATAAGCTTTTGTCTATGCTTTGACATCCCATGTCCCAGCAGTACGTTTATGACCTCTGGTGACCATGTGGGTGTGTGGGGGTGGGTGAGAGAGAGAGAGAGAGAGAGAGAGAGAGAGAGACAGGTGTTCTTTGGGGGGTTTTGCTGACCGGGATTCTTACAAATGTGTTTGTTAAAGAATTAAAGGGAGTCGTGTGTTTCAGTGTTTAAATAATGGTTGTAGTTAAAACACAGAAGAAACTCTGCAACTATCTGTTACAAGGTTTGCTCCGAGAAATCCTAATACCGTTAGAAGATTGCTGTGTATTCACAAACAAGCGGACCTGTTGAAACGAGAGAGGACCTGACTTTTGCTCCAAAAAAACACACAAAGAACCAAGAGGTTAGTTTGACAATTTATTCATGAAGGTAATGTAAAGACGATGTTGTTTATCCCTGAGCAGGGCGTACACAACTATAAAAATCGTGTCTTAAGTCCGAGGGTTCAGTTAGGAGGTAGAAAAATATTTAAAGATGGTGTTTTAAAAGAAACGAGTGTTTCATCCATAATGGTAAAAAAAGAAAAATGGTTGTACTAAATATGAAATAAATCGGTGGAGATACATTGAATACATTTCTGCTCCACAGTCTATAAGGATCTCCAAACTTCATGTAGTGTGAAAAATATATACACCCTCCGTGACTACGTTACTTAAGGTTTAAACATTTTTTTTATTTTTGTGATGGCAGCAAGAGAAAACGGTTGTGCATTTGGTATCTGGTGATTTTAGAATTAGGCCCCAACTGTCAAATATGTTTTGTGTATGGCTTCGTCAGGCAAAGATCACGATGGTATAGAAGGAGTATACAAGAGTAATTGGAGTAATCTAATGCTTAGGACTTGTACTTCAACTCGGGAACGTCCCACCATGGTGTTCAGTGAGGCATTATCTAAAGTACATGTATATAATATAGATCAGATCACCAGTCTGTCTTTACCCGCTCCTGGTCTGCAGTCAAAATTATTACTGTTTATTTCCTTGTATGGGTTTATGACAGGGAGCAGTCATATACACTGCAAGGCAAAATTGAGTTATTTTAAAAGGGTCGGGGGGAAAATAACAGTTCAGGCATATTTCCAACAGAACAGAATATTAGACATTTAGTGTAAACTAGTGTAAAAAAAAAATTCTCTGAAATATTTAAGTGAAAAATTGGTACGTATTTAATGCATTATATTAGAAATGATAGTACAGTCTTTGTTAATCAGTTACCAACTCATACTTTATAATAATTTGTTTAGGAGCATCTGAATCTGGCAAATGCCTTTTATTGCATAAAAGTTAATAAATAAATTACGAAGAAATGACTTGTACACTACTGCTGCGGATATTAAGTCAAACCATTTTGTTCAAACTTCAGCATGATCCATAGAGTAGCAGAAACTTATGAATACCGCGTGAAGGATCACCTTCGCACCAGCATTGGTCCCCTCTTCTCCCATGTCGACGTATAAGAAAAGGCAAAAAGTAATATAAGATATATAACAATATATTTATAAAATATAACACATCATGAGGAAGAAACATAAAATATTATTTAACAAGGTCTGCCATTCAGCCCTCTTAACTGTAAGAGCATTATCAGTATTGTACGGCAGTTGGGGACAGTAGTTAGCTTTCAGATGTCATATATAAATTAGCAAGTTTTTGAGTCACAGTGCCAAACTACTGGTATTATATTTTGATCCTTATTTTTCAGCATGAAGGACCGGCATTTATTTAATAGACAGATGGCACAGTCATATACTTGGTCAGAGGATTTAGGGATTTCTTTAAGAAAGGTTCATTGTTTTTGTTCTTTTATCATAGCTTCAGTTTGTATACTTACATTGGTTAGTGACTTAAACTGTTTTTTATTAGGTGTTGACAGATTTCATTAACAGGGAACGATGACAGGTGAAGATTAAGTTGGTACGTGTGTTCAAAATAAAACTGTCTATATGTATACTTGACTGTTATGGATCTGTTTAAACACTGCTGTAATAGCGATATATATATATAGAGAGAGAGATACCCATTTACTAATTTATAGAACGCCTTTCCACCTTTTCAAGTTCATTATACATTTTTCTTTTCAGCCATCGTGTTCAGACATTGCAAATCATCAGTCTGAAGATTAAGGGTTCCTTAGATTTTCGCTTCTTCAACATCAAAAAAGTCTAAACGTTGTGATCAGAATAAAAGGCAACGTGAAAGGTGCCTTAATTCCCAATGAGATTTCTCTATGTTCTATATGGTCTTTCTACAGTATATGCCATTAAGTCAGATCTTCCAGCCATCATTACAGCGCGGGAGAGGAAATCTCGTTCACCAGACGTGTGATGTACGTCTAGACAATCTGATAACAAACTACACACAACATTTATGTTGAGAAAATTCAGCTCGATCTTTGTTCCCAAATAACATTGGATCAGATCCATAGTTTATAGTTTACATCTGCCCACATGTATTTAATCTGTATTACAAGTACTGAACAGGTTAGAGGAGGAGAAAATGTAGATTTACTGTTCATTGGAACTTTATTTAGATCTGTCTTGATTCATTTTCATATTCAATTTTTTATATATACATTTTATTATTTCTTATGAGGTACCTTACATCATAAAAAGTCTGGCATCTAACATAACGTAAGAATGTAGGAACATGGATTTTCACCATGTGCTCCACCGGCACACTAGTGAAAAGAAAGTCAAACATGTTAAATCTTCAAAGATCAGGCAGTGTACAAAAATATAAGAACACCTATTTAGATTATATCTATAATTAAGTTCACATTCAGTTAAGAAATGGATCTCATGTTAAGGCTATTTCTTTAAAACACCGTCTTTTAAAAGGGTTTTTTCTTCCCTTAAAATAACCTGGTTAGAAGGTAGGATATGTAATGCATATTTTAATTTTCTTCAGACATATTGTCACTTCAGTCTCCAGAATGAATAACACCGATGGTTTTGACTTTCTTTCAGTAAAAGAGAACAATGACATCATACATCCTTGAAGGACTGTAGAAATGTTTCACACATCAGTGTTTTTCTCAACAACGTAGCCAATAAATAGTTCAATTATCTCACAAACCTAAGTCTGTTCATTTCTTGACAGAAGGATTACACATAGATCATACACATAGGGAGCTACACATGCATAACATGTCCACAATTCTGATACATCTACCACATTCAGACACCAGGTCTAGTCTTTTCTGATAGATTAGTTACACAAACTGATCATTACCACAGAAGTCATTTCAGAAACAAAGATTCACTCAAACCACAAATGTTCACATTGGTAGGGATCGTAAAACCCTGAAACACACGACTCATCCCTTAATTCATTAAACACACTGTAAGCATTCTGGTCAGCAAACTCCCAGGAAACACATGTCTCTGTCTCTGTCTCTCTCTCTCTCACCCACACACTTCAGAACGGTCACCCCGGGAAAACATGTGTAGGATGGTGTGTGTATAGGCCTACAGGACATCGCCCGAAAAACGTGTCTTCTAGTTTAAACAAAACTATCGATTCTTTTAAGCAACACTTTAAACATTTTACATCTTTAAAACACTTTAAAACATTTTCCTGGTTATGTTGAGAAGGCATGTAATACGCGCGTTTCTTATAAAACACCGTCTTTAAAATGTTTACCTCCTAAAGGGACCTATTTAGAAGGTATGTAAAAACTATTTTTTTCCTTTTTACGTTTCAATCCCTATTTAACATAACTATATATATATATATTTTATGTCCTAGACCTACGTGTGTCTATGTTTCTCCGTAACAGATGGGAACCTACATGGCCATTCCAGGTATGTGGAAAACATATGGTCGTTCCAGGTATGGTAACGTTTGTGTCAGGAATGTATGTGATCCAGATTTAACATAACTATAAATATATTTTATGAACTAGACCTATGTGTGCACTATGTGTCTATGTTTATCCGTAACAAATGGGGACCTACATGGCCATTCCAGGTATGTGGAAAACATATGGTCGTTCCAGGTATGGTAACGTTTGTGTCAGGAATGTATGTGATCCAGATTTAACATAGCTATATATATTTTTATGAACTAGACCTACGTGTGCACTGTGTGTGGTGAACATATGGCCGTTCCAGGTATGGTAATGTTTGTTTCAGGAATGTATGTGATCCAGATTTAACATAGCTATATATATTTTTATGACCATGACCTTTGACCTAGATATAGAGATATAGAATATGTATCTTTTTGACCTTTGACCTAGACCTGTCAAATTTTATGGTTACATACCATACAAACTATTTTATATATCTTGTTATTTAAAATTTTAAATTAACAGAATAGATTAGGCATCAAAAGAGTGGTAGTGTTTTACAGGCTTTCTCTCAAAGAGCTGGAAGCAGGGAATGAGCTTTTGCCTCTTCCAACTGTCCCTTTTTATAGTATAGGGGAGGGACTCTGTTTGAATGGGCCAACAGGGGGCTGTCCCATGTTTAAATTTGAATGGGCCAATAGGAGGCTCTCCCATGTTTTTGTGGTATCTGTAGTGGGGCTTTTTTGCATTGTTTTTGTTTAGATTTTAAACTAATAGTATTATTTATTAAATGACTGTTTCCCACTATTTATTTAGTTCTCCATTTAGGTTTCAATTGTTTTAATCTCTTTTTAAAAGAAAAAAAATCCTCCTTCTTTCAAGGGATTCTAGGGTGGCATAGGTTTTTGCATTGGTTATGTTTAAATTTTGAACCAATAGAATTATTTATCAAATTACTGTTTCCCACTTAGGTACTGTGGGTTTTCACAATATTTATTTATTTATCCTTTTAGGTTTCAATTGTTTTAATCTCTTTTTTAATTTATTTTTTCTCCTTCTTTCAATGGATTCTAGAGTGGCATAGGTATGCATCTGCCTGTGTTTGTCCTTATTTGGAGTTGTAATTGAGCAAACAATGATTTTGATGAATCGGCCAATGAGGAAGAAAATGAACAGCGGAGCGAATTGCAAACATGAGGCACGGACTGATTAGGGTTGGGGTTATGGTTAGTGTTTAGGGTTAGGTTTAGGCTTAAGGTTAGGTTTAGGCTTAAGGTTAAGGGTAGGGTTAGGTTTAGGCTTAAGGTTAGGTTTAGGCTTAAGGTTAAGGTTAGGGTTAGGGTTAGGGTTAGGTTTAGGCTTAAGGTTAGGGTTAGGTTTAGGCTTAAGGTTAGGTTTAGGCTTAAGGTTAGGTTTAGGCTTAAGGTTAAGGTTAGGGTTAGGGTTAGGGTTAGGCTTAAGGTTAGGTTTAAGGTTAAGGTTAGGGTTAGGGTGTTAGCGGTTAGGGTTAGGGCTGGGGTCAGGGTAGGCGCTAACCTGTATGCACTGGCCATCTTGTGTCGCTCACTCCACTGCATTTCTCCCCCACATCAGTCAGTCCATTCCCACCATTCTTTTTTTCTTTTGTTCTTTTGTCCAGGAACTATACTGGTACGGAACGGTGCCCAGGAAAGATCTCCATCCCTGTCGGGGGACAACTCGGACTCAGTGAGTGTACCCCTTGGGTCGTGTCGTTTTTGCATGCTGTGTGTCTTTTTTTTCTTTGTGCCTCCCGGTGGGATTGAGCCTTTGTTGGGCCTGTTAGGCTGTGGTGGAGTGACACAGATTCCCATTCGTGCATCAGAACTGTGCCGTTCACACTCCCCTCTGTCCCTGATAGGGATAGGATCTTTTTTCTGTCTGATAGGAGTTTGGGCAGACGCTAGGAGCATATCGTTCTTCTGGGGAGGCCAGGAAGTTGAGAGAAATGTCCGAGAGGCTGCCCGCGTCCTCGTCGACCACTATAAGCACGTGTAAGCAAGATATATTACGCCATGCCAGAGAGCACCAGCAGATTAAAGTGAGGGATCTGATCATCTCCGTTTTCCCTGATTACACAGTCAAGATAGCCCGGGCCCAGGCTGCGTTTAACAAGGTTCGGCGTCCACTTCGTGATATTGAGGGAACTCGCTATGGAATACTTCACCCAGCTCGGCTTTGCATTATATACAATGGTGTCCAGAAGGATTTTGTTTCAGCCGAGGAAGCAGGGGACTATGTTAAACTCTTAATACCGGGGTGAACTGCATCACCTACATAGTGTAGTGTTCTTTTATTTATTTATTTATTCATTTATTTCTATTTTATATTCTTTTTTTTTGGCCTTCCAGCTCTACAGAATTCGAATTGTTATTGAAGATATTGCTCTAACCAAGCCACGGAGCCACGGATCTACACAAGTCAGTGGATGGTTCTGTGCCGGTCCCGAGCCCGGATAAATGGGTAGGGTTGCGACAGGAAGGGCATCCGGCATAAAAACTGTTGCCAAACTAAAATGAATGTGGAAAGACTCAAATTCAGATCATGCTAGAATGGTCTGGAGAAGAGTCACCCGCACCGGTGACCCCACATAGTGGGATTAAAGCCAGACTGGGTTAGAGTTTATTTTATTTTATTAGTTATTTTCTTTATTATTATTATTATTATTATTATTATTATTATTATTATTATTATTATTATTATTATTATTATTTAATGTGCTACACTGTGTAATATTGTTAGGTATAAGTCTTTAGAAGGTAAGGACATTATATTTGTTAAAGTCAGTAGGGGACTTTTCTCTCACTGGAATTTTTTATTAGTTAATTTTGTTTAGCTTACTCTAGGTCCACTTTGTGGACAACCCTAGGGGTGAAACACTGTTGTCTCCCTTGTTTATGGAGACTTTGGGTGTGTGTCCCTCTTCAGCTCCAATTGGCTATTTATATTCCTATGGTTTACTTTATTTAAATGGTGCCTGTTCTTGGGTTTTATAATTTTTATTTAACCAGCAACAGCTATTGAGTAGCCATGATGAGCCTGGGGAGGGTGGGGGAGATTTTTATTTGTTTCAATTATTATTTATTTATTTATTTTCTTCTCAATTAAATATTTGGGGAAGGGAGGGGAGAAAAGGTGAATCACATGAAAATGAATCACATGAAAATGAATCACATGAAAAGGAATTACATGAAAAGGAATTACATGCATGAATATGAATCGCATGAAAATGAATCATATGTAAATGAATCACATGTAAATTAATCATATGAAAATTAATAAATAAACAAAAGCAATAAAAAACATCTTAGGGAGTTTTTCCTTGCCACCATTGCCACTCAGTGGCTTGCTCAGTTGGGATAAATTCATATATTTAATATCTGTAAACCGTGTTAATATTTCTGTAAAGCTGCTTTGAGACAATGTCTATTGTAAAAAGTGCTATACAAATAAAATTGAATTGAACGAATATTGGCATCCTTGGTAAATATGAGCAAAGAAGGCTGTGGAAAAAAAGGTGTAAATATGAGGTAACACATGGGTGAAATTCCCTTAGTCATTCATAACAATGAACAAGAACGGTCAGGAATCTTGGGGTGATTTTTGATGACGGCTTGACCTTTACAGACCACACATCAACAACTGCATGGTCCTGTAGGTTCATCCTGTACAACATCAAGAAAATCTGACCCTACCTCACTGAACAGGGTACACAGATACTAGTCCAGGCTCTTGTCATGGACTACTGCAGTGCACTACTCTCGGGCCTCCCAGCAGCTCCATCAAACCCCTTCAATTGATTCAGAATGCAGCAGCATGCCTCGTCTTCAACCAGCCCAAGAGGACCCATGTCACACCCCTGTTCATCTCCCTCCACTGGCTTCTTGTAGATGCCCGTATCAAATTCGAGGCCTTGATGCTCACATACAAGACCTTGTCTGGAACAGCACAACCCTACCTCAACACTTGTCCTTGAGGCTTACGTTCCCTCACGCAATCTGTGATCGATTAACGACAGACACTTAGTAGTACCTACTCAGCTCAAGGTCCCTTTCCAAATCTTCACACTAACTGTCCCTCAGTGGTGGAATGAACTTCCAACCTCAATCCGGACCGCAGAACCTCTCACCATTTTCAAAATACAGCTAAAGACCCACCTCTTCCGTGAACACTTAACCAACTCATAAAATGCCAACCCCACATTATCTTTAAAAAAATAAATAAATAAAATAAAAATTTAAACCACATACTCTGGCTCTTACACCTCAATTAAAGATATTGTATAGTAGCACTACTTGTATTGTTCTCAGCTTGATATAATATTGCTTTACTTGTATTTCCTCATTTGTAAGTTGGTTTGGGTAAAAGCAAACTCAAGCACAGGGGCATAAACTGGGCTGGGCATTCAGGACTGCATCCCCAAAGATCTTTTATTTAGCCCTGAATAATTCTGCAATTCTAGCAACACCAAACTATCCTAGTCTCACGTTAGATAACCAAAATGTTTTTACATTTTATCGGTCTGGTATTCCAGCAAACAGTGATAACAGCCGAGGCAAGTTTTATGATGAATCCAACTTTTTGTACAAGTTTCACATTTTTAAAACAATCATGCAAGAAAAAAATCCATGCAAAGTCTTTTTACAATTATAAAAAAGTTTTTGATTGAGGAGAATCTGGGCTCAGCCCTGGATGATTAACAGTTCAGCTAATACCCCTGCTCAAGCGTGTTCAGTTTGCCAGACACTACTGGAACTTCATTTGGGATCAGGTTCTATGGTCAGGTGAAACCAAAATAGAGCTTTTTGGCAATAACAACAGAGGTGAGTAGTTATATCATACACTTTCTGTCAAACTGTCAATCAAAGTGTTGTGTGTGATAATTTATGACCCTCTGTGCTTCCCTGACTGACAGGTCTGTGGGAATTGTGGGTGTGATGAGGGGGGTAACCCTTCTCGAGTGTATCAGCTGATCAATCTGGCTCCTTTGTGTCTGGGCAGTGGGGGAGAGGGTGTGTGGGGGGACCGCCCCCCTCCCAACAAAAGGTATTTATGTTAATGAGTTTGGTTTTTGGTGGGGTGAAATACGTCTGAAAAGAAATAATGTTTTTTATATGGGGATATGTTTGTGTTACTGTGTGGCGTTATTTCGTTTGTGTAAACACATTGTTAGAAAAGCATGATGTTTGAATGTGTAGAATATGAATGTGTAGGAGTAGAATATTTGTTTTGTGAAAATAATGAAAACAAATGTTGATTACGTTTTTAAGGATCCCTGCTTACCTTTGAATAAAAGTTTAGGAGTTAAAGCAAAGTTTAAAAAAAGAATGTGTTTAAAAGAGTCATATATATTGCACACATTCTAACCACAAACCTTTAGGATTTAAAAATGTTTAAAAGATCTGTTTAAAAAGAATCTGCATTACTAGGCTTCCAAAAACACATAAAAACTTTAGTCTGTAAAAATAGTGAAAAGAGCAGTTTAGAGAATAGCGCATATTACATGACTTCTAAACAAAGATCCTTACAAGGAAAAAATTTTAAAGTGTCGTCTAAAAGAATCGTTTAATGTTTAAACTAGGAGATAAGTATTTTCCAGGAATGTATTCCATTCGATGTATAAAAGCCGTATGAAGTTGAAATGAGCCCAACCTCTCACTCGCTAAACCCCGCCCACACATATGTGTATTCAGACACTCCTCTCTCTCTCTCTCTCTCTAAACACACCCACACACGGGGTTTCAACATGGCCAGCACTTTCTGTCAAAATGTCAATCATGTCGGTAGAATCATGTTAGTAGGGGCTAATTTATGGCCTCGTTCTTCAAGGGCCTGACGTTTCTCTAGGCCTGGTTAATTTATGATCCTTTGTTTCTTCCTGACCAAGAGTTTTTATGACCAGGGGGTCGTGGTGTGTTCCTATCAGCTTGTTTATGATAATGAGTGTATGTGGGGGTGTTACTGGTTTTTAAATACCGTGTTAAGCCATTATGGTTAAACACAGAAGACAGTCTGCAACTAACTGCTATGATGGCCACACCGCGAACACCTAAAATCTCTAGAAGATGGTCCTGCATCACTCCTATAAGAGTCTCTGATGAAAAGCATGATGAGTTAACTTTTGCTCCAAGAAAAAACAACAAGGTAATAGTTTGTCAAAAATTCTTTGTGGGGCTGACATTGTGAAGGAGCTGTTGTTTAACCCTGAGCAGGGCATTACCAACTCCAGAGATCCTCTCTTAAGTCCGCCCTCATGCTGCCACGATTAAAACGGGGTGTCCTGTGTCACAGTCAAACACATATTACGAAGATGTCTCAAGATTCTACATGTTGCTACAGCAACACCCCGGAGACAGCTCCAGCTCTGCCTGATGACAACGCGACAACGCTAGAATCCCCACCACAAACATACGACAACAGGTGGTTGGATAACTTCTGCAAGGAATTAGGATATCACAACCTAAGTTTCCTCACAACTCCGTCCGGTATCAGTGGCTCTTTAACCGGTGCTTCGTCCTACATTGGCGTTGATGACACACGGCTGTATTCGATCTGACGCGTTCAAAATTATAAAAGCGACAGTCGTGGTCCTTCTTGAGTATATTATCAACAAAAAACTGAAAGTTCTCTGCCTGGGTTGCGAAGTGGATCATCTGAGTCAGCTTACTGACACTCCTGTCTGTTCAAACCTGATGTGTATTTCTTTGACAAATACTTTGAGGAACTATCGCGTGATCTGATCAAACCTGGGCTTAAACATTAACCCTCTGAGAATTCAAGGATCGGTGGACGCCGTTCTACACAAGCTGCGCGACGAGGTATACATCATGCAAAGACTTCACGAGGTCAGAAAGAAACTTGTGGATGTCGGCAGCGAACAGATCGTCTACGACATCGTGGACAGCTGGAAGGGGGTCACACCAGCCGTTTGAGATGGGGAATGCATGCGGCGCTACAAGATTAGCCAAGAGTCTGCTTAAACATTGTATTAGGTGCGAGATGTCCAGTCTGTTGTACAAACGCCTTACAGACTGTGTTGGTGTGTCCGTAGGTGTAAACGGATGCGATGTTGAACCAATACATCTAAAAAATCTCGTGAATCAGATGAATCTTGTGCGAGGTACGGTGTGTGATTGGCCTTCTTTGTTTCGCATGCGAGCCGATTTTTGGGTCTATCACAAAATACTAGATCTTGTGACTGACCGTGGCAAACGTGTTAGAACTGCAGACATTTTATGCATGTGTACATATGTGTGTGATGTGTGTGAAATTCTACTGTCAAGAAATGATCAGACGGTTGTCTGTGAAATAATCGATGCATTTATAGTGTATGTGGTTGACAAAAACCCAGTGATGTGCATAAAATTCCTACAGTGCCTCGATGATGCTGTGTGACAGTGTTTATGATCTTTTACTGAAATAAATAACATGACGTTTAAGACCATCTGATGTTATTCTGGTTGTTAAAGTGTCGACATGTCGGAGGATATGAAAAAAGTCTATTACACACCTTCAAATGCGGGATCTTTTGGTGGTAAAAAGCGTTTAAAAGTCGGCGTTTTAAAAGAAACAGGGGTTCGTTTAACAGACAAACAAGTTTCGGATTGGCTCACCGGCGAGGATGCTTATACGTTACACAGAACTGCTCCGTTAAATTACACAAGAAATCACGTTTTTGTTTATGGTATTGATCTGCAGTTTCAGGCAAATCTGGTCGATATGTCTGCCTATGCCAAAGAAAACGACAATGTTAATTTTCTGTTGACGTGCATAGATATGTTTAGTAAATATGCATGGACTCGGGTTTTAAAAAATAAATCCAGTGTCGAGGTGTCTAAAGCATTCCAATCTATACTGGATGAGGGCAGGGTGCCCTGTAAACTACAGACAGATAATGAGAAAGAATTTTTTAATAAACATTTTCAAAACATGACAAAAAAGTACAACATACAATATTTTGCAATAGCCACCGATTTAAAAGCGTGCATCGTCGATCGTTTTAATAGAACCTTAAAAAGTCGGATGTGGAGATATTTAACTGCTACAAACTCCAAACGCTATATCGATATTCTATAAGACATCATGGATGGATACAACGCCAGCTATCACAGAAGCATTAAGATGAGGCCTATTGATGTGTCCAAAGAAAATGAATCTGCTGTGTATAAAAACCTTTATGGGTCTAAAGATCATCGATGGTGTTTTTTATGAAGAGGAATTACAAAAAATATTTGTGAACAAAAACAAAACATTTAAAGTGGAAAAAATTTTAGATAAGAAGAAACAAAGTAGAAAAACAATGGTATTGGTTAGATGGCTCGGATGGCCCTCAAAATTCGCATCGTGGATTGACTGGAAAGAATTGGTCGATGTACAGACCCCATAAAACAGACGAAACCTAGTAGGTGTCACACACTCGTGTAAAAAACCACCATGACTGCGGGTGGTTTTTATGTAACGCTTCCCTGTAATGCATCAAGGTTTATCCGGAAAATAGTATCTCGTGTTATACAACTCGACTATTGAAAATTATCAATCTAAAAGTAGAATGGCAAGTTGTGTTAATCGAATTTGAATATCCGATGTCCTGGTACACATTTAATGAGGAGGATGCTATGTACATTTTCAACTATGGTGAAACAACAAAGACAGAGAATCGGGTCACCGAATATAATATTGAAGGCAATATATCGAACGCATCACAGGGTAAAGACCGGATATTATGACAACGTCGTTTTTTTGATCAGGGAGATAAACGCGTCCCTGACACCACTGGCGAGTCTCGGCTATGACCATGTTAAAAATAAAATTTTTCTCAAAGGCCCTCGGAAGACATCACTGACATTTTATGGAAAGTTGGCCAATATTTTAGGATTAAAACCGGGTGTTGCTCTTGAAACTACGGACCATACTCTTGAAAGATCTGGCATGACTTATGCTCCTTTTCAGTCTGACATTAATGTGGAGTATGTTTACAGTATGTACATTTATACCGATATCATAGAATACCAGACCGTGGGGGACTTCTACATACCGCTGCTAAGATGTGTACATATAGAGGGGGAGACCCACAAGAATGTTAGTGTTAGATACGACACCCCACACTACGTATCGGTTAATAAATCGTCCGTCGGTGAGATAACCATACAAGTGAAAGACGATCAAAATCGAGACGTGCACTTCAGTTATGGAAAGGTGTGTGCCAAGCTGCATTTTAGACCTGTGAAACAATTTGTTTAAATAATATAGTAATAATAATGACGTCATATTTCAACAATCACCACACAGACCCTCTGCTTTATGTCCAATATTACCAGAATCTTTACCAGATTTTACCAGAATGGACTACCCGGTTATGCGGGGGGCGGAATTATGTATGGAGCCGGGTTAGGGGGTATGTTTAGAGGTCTCTTTAGAATGGCCATTCCTTTGCTAAAACGTGGTTTTATCATAGCCAAACCACATCTTAAGTCAGCTGCAAAAAACATACTAAGCGATGTTGTTAGCAATACATTATCGCACACGTTTAATAATAACAACAATAACAACACTCAAGACCACCAGGGGTTTGGAGTGGCCAAACGCTGATGAAAAGAAAACATAACACCAACAAATCGTCAGTTGTAAAACGCAAGCACAAGAAGACACCGGCCATCTCTACAGCAAAAAGACCAAAGACCTCCATGAAAAAAACAATATTTTAGACCATGTCTTTACTACACAATATGTCAGAAGAATGCTTAAAAACCGAACTGGATCTATTCACAATACCATTAACACAAACCGTTATTGAAAAAAATACATATATAGAAGTACCACCATTGTCAGCAATATCAGAAACATCGCCTCTGGAGTTTTTTTTATAGCGGGGACTGGTGAGGATTATGTGGACCTAAACAACACCCTTGTTTTTTACGTGTCAAAATCACTAATGCAGACGGCACAGACGTTGCAGACGGAGCCCCGGACTTATTAACTACGCTGGATCCACAATATTTTCACACGCTTGGAGACCGTCTCATATCACAAACTTTCACAAAGTGTGAAAAACTTCTCAAAGGGGCACATGTTTGTAATCAAGAAAACTTGTTCTTAGGAACTCTACCAAAATCCATTGTTCTGTCTATGGTTGATAATGACACACGTATGATAGGCGCGTATGATAAAAATCTGTTCGCGTTTAAAAACTATGGCCTAGAATTATTGGCAGTTTATCTGGATGGTCAGCAACACCCCGCTAAACCTCCGCAGCCTGAATATGGAAGCGGATCTGCAGTACATGAATTTTATCAGTTAGCGCTGGCTTCTGGAAAGCATCTTAAAAATCAACCTCTAGCTATAGAAAGGGAGGATTTTCTACATGGTTATACCCTTTATGCGTTTAATCTCACGCCGGACGAAGACTGCAGTTGACGCGTGTCGCTTATCAAGTCTGGGAACATTAGGCTAGAAGCACGTTTTAGACAGCCACTACTCCGAACGATCAACTTTATGCCATCATCGAAGTGTCAAATCATAGACAGATCCTGGTTGATTACTATTAATAGTCATAATGGGCACCATCCAGCTTATTGCTATAATGGATAAGATCTCGTGTAATACTCATTTTATTGGCGTACTCCCGTGTGACCACCTACCAAAATCCCCCTTAAGAAAATTACCATCAATGGTAATAATCAACACGCATCCTTCAGGACATTTTATCTAAAATGTAGCGAGCGTTTTTTACACTCCTCTGCGGAATATTCTTCAAAATATCATCCGCTACATTATCTAAACCATTGTGGGGGTTTACGTTGGGTTGTGCAGACGGCTTTTCTTTTTCAGGATGCTCAGTCTGCATAGGTGTCAGTGTTAATGTGCTGTTTTCAGGGTCCCCTTGTCTAGCGACTGTTAAAACGCGCTGTAAAACGCTTGTTTACAGCTTCACGTTTTCATAACTGTCCAAGTCAGAGCGGTGCCAAATATTTCTTATAGCTATGTCCAAATCATTCTTCACAATTTGACACATTCTATACTTCAGAAGTCACTTATTTCACCTTATCATACTTTATTAGGAACTTTTACATTTTAATGTAAACAACAATATTTCGCATCATTTTAGGTCAGAGTATTCTATTATGCCATAAATTATGCCATGTCCTAGTATTCTATTATGCCATAAATATCATTTTGGAAGATGTCACGCACATGATTATATGAGTTTGTTAGAAAAACCACATTTCTAAGCTCCCAGCCGCTTGAGAATCGCTGTATAGCGTTTTCAGCGCTTGAAGAGCACCAGTGTACATGGACACACTGGACGAATGTAAACAAGTTTATTTAGAGCACATTTGAAAAAAAGTGACTTTCTGCACTTCAAATGTCACTTTTTTCACATTACCATACTTCATTGGGAACTTGTACATTTTAATGTAAAGAATTATATTTCGTATCATTTGAGGTCAGATACATGTCCTAGTATTATATTATGCCATATAATCATGTGCGTGACAAATTATGAATTATGCCATGTCCTAGTATTCTATTATGCCATAAATATCATTTTGGAAGATGTCACGCACATGATTATATGAGTTTGTTAGAAAAACCACTTTCCTAAGCTCGCAGCCGCTTGAGAATCGCTGTATAGTGTTTTAACAGCCTGAAGAGCACCAGGGTACATCGACACAGTGAAAGAATGTAAACAAGCTTAGTTAGAGCACTTTTGAAAAAAAGTGACTGTCGGCACTTCAAATGTCACTTTTTTCACATTACCATCCCAGAGGAAAATTTTATTGCTCAATGGTTACTCTTCAACAGCTCAGGAGACAAAATTGTGATTCTCATTTCAGCCTCATTTTAGTTTCAATTTTGTCTGACCTCTTTCTCATATGATGCTCCTAAAATTCACTAGGAGAAATAGGTGAGACAAGCAATTAGCAGCAGGAGTCATAGTTGAGACTCGAGGGAGATACCTTGCTCAGTCTCATTGATGGCTCATTTCTTGTAATGAGGAGAAGAAAATGAGCAGAACTGGAGCTACTATGGCGTAATATGTGAGGCATGCATTTGACACACATACACACACACACACATACATATACAGTGGGGGAAAAAGTATTTGATCCTCTGCTGATTTTGTACGTTTGCCCACTGACAAAGAAATGATCAGTCTATAATTTTAATGGTAGGTTTATTTGAACAGTGAGAGACAAATAATAATAAATAAAAAAAATCCAGAAAAACGCATGTCAAAAATTTTATAAATAGATTTGCATTTTAATGAGGGAAATATCTATTTGACCCCTCTGCAAAACATGACTTATTAATTGGTAATGACTTAGTAATTACTTTTAATTTTCAATGCCCTGGCTGAAGGAAGGAGGTTCTCACCCAAGATTTGATGGTACATGGCCCCGTCCATCGTCCCTTTGATGCGGTGAAGTTGTCCTGTCTCCATTTTGAGCTCCATTTTGGTCTCATCTGACCACCAGAGGACAACTGGGTGAAAGTGTTGTGGTCAGATGAGACCAAAATGGAGCTCTTTGGCATCGACTCAACTCCCCATGTTTGGAGGAGGAGGAATGCTGCCTATGACCCGAATAACACCATCCCCACCGTCAAACATGGAGGTGGAAACATTATGCTTTGGGGGTATTTTTCTGCTAAGGGGACAGGACAACTTCACCGCATCAAAGGGACGATGGACGGGGCCATGTACCGTCAAATCTTGGGTGAGAACCTCCTTCCCTCAGCCAGGGCATTGAAAATTAAAAGTAATTACTAAGTCATTACCAAGTACTAAGTCATGTTTTGCAGAGGGGTCAAATACTTATTTCCCTCATTAAAATGCAAATCGAATTTTTTCAACAAATTTTTTGTTGTTATTTTGTCTCTCACTGTTCAAATAAATCTACCATTAAAATTATAAACTGATCATTTCTTTGTTAGTGGGCAAACGTACAAAATCAGCAGGGGATCAAATACTTTTTCCCCCACTGTATATACACACAAATATATATAATTTTCTTCTCCCATTACTATATATACACACTCTTCTCCATATAACGACAATTTCACAAATGCTGAAACAAATGAACTCTTTATTAAAATGGCCAAGTTTACCCTACACAACAACGCAGAGCAATGCCCTGCATATTAATGATTTTTTTTTCCCCACAATGACAGGGCTAGAACCTTGACAAAAAAATTGACAATGGAGATCTCTTCAGATTGCATTTAAGGTACAATAACAGGTACTGACTATCCTGAACAAGCTAGTCCTGGTCTATCTCATCTCGCAATATCACTGGAACGTGAGTGAGGGAACAACAGCACAGTCCAGCCACCCTCACTGGCTTGTGACAATAGATGATTGATGGAAGATCCACTACCAGTTGGATGGTATTTGGATACAATTTCCCCTTCACTTGAATGAGAAAATGTGTCCAAACATTCGAATGGTAGTGTACAGACTGGTAAATTGAGAGCTGAAGAACTGAGAGATAGAAATGATACAAATATACTTGAGTTTTGCAGTATGCTACACCCCCATTGTTTTGAGTGTGAAATAGGAGGCCCAAACTTGTTCAAATTAATACAAAAAAAACAAAACAATCACAATGTAGTATTTTAGTTAGCTGTGTTAAAACTTGTAAGACAGCAAGAACTTGTCCCATGCATCATTAATAAAATCTGAACTATAAATGTGCATCTTCTCACTATGACTATGTATTTAGAACAGTGTTCACCACAGTTGTACAACATACAAAATTTGGCAACTTTGAGGTCCTCATGCAACATTTGTATGTGAGGATTTTTCAACAAATGTCCATCCATCTGGTGTGAAACATTCAAGAATTTATAGAGTCTTTGTGGCCTTCATGCGGCATTTGTTTATCAAGGCTTTTTTGACCCTAGTTTTCTCAACTGGTGTCCAACCATCCATCCATCCATCCAGTGTGCCACAGCGCATGATGTAGGCTGCAAGAATAAAAGAAAACACAAATTATAGATGAATCCTCCTTACATAGAGTAACAGTGGTGGTGGAAAATCATTACCACAGTTCACAGTAAGAATTGCACTTAACTTCAAATAAAAATAATAATTTAAAAAAATAACAAAGGTGTTCTCTGCAAAGGGGACACCCTCAGGTACCCACACAACCCATTTTCACCGATTTGAAAATCACAATGACTACGTTTACATGGACAGCAAATACAAACGCGCTTTCGACAATGTCAAGCAAACCCCCGCCATTGAAATGAAAGCTACAATTAGTCGAAAGGAGGCTTGGTAATGACGAAAAATCATCGGAGTCGAATATACGTAGAAAAGAGGCTTGAACAATGTTAACATTCTTGAAACGCTATATTACTTTGAAATTATCCAAGAAAAAAAATGATTAATGAAGTTACTGCTGTGTAATTTCAAGGAAATATATCTAGATGTGATTGTTCATTGTTCACTAAGATTGATTTTTATTTCATTTTCTACGGGAATACAAAATCTCTTGCATACAAAACTGCACATACGAAACCAAACCATACGAAACTAAGTGCGCGCATGCGCACATATTGTCCCGAAACCACGTTGGATTTGATTGTATAGGATTTATCTAGAACTGGTATGGTTGTGTTATATATGAATGGATTGTTAAGTAGATTATGCTCAAGGCATTTCCATGACTTGTAAAAATTTTTATTTTATATACCTGAATAAAACATTCTGAAGTCACAATCCCTTCCTTGCTAATATGTGGTCGAAGTCGCGTAAAATAAACCCGTGTAGTGAAGAGCTGAGAGTGGCCAAAACAACATCTTCCCTTCCCGCTGGAGTTCATTCTCTCACAGCCTCATCTGAGTGGAGTTCATTCTCTCACAGCCTCATCTGAGTGGAGCGGCAGAGCTGGGCACTAACTCAAGGCAAGTCATGTTTTTTCTCTTTATCTTTACACATAGTTATAAATCTGTTATGTAGTTTAATTAAATTAAACCATTAAACAGAGCTTCAGCTGTACAGTTTAAAGAGAAGGCAGCCAACTAGCGCTTAGCCCTAACATGAACTCTACTCTAAAATAGTTTAAACTGATGTAGAGAGTAGATACTTCTGTTGAGTCAAATCTAACATGTGAAAGTCCAAGGCTCAAGTTTTACTTCTTCCTGTGGACCTTTTTGTTTTTATTTTTTACACCCATTTCCCCACAAAAATGTTAGTTTTCCAGCTAACATGCTACTGAACAGATTAGTTTAGCACAGCATGAATTTTAGCAAACACGAGCTTAAAACGGACATTTCGTCTTTAAATCACAGCATTGTGTCCGAAATTGTAAATAGCTGATTTTTTTAAAAAAATGCTTTTTGTATGCTTATGTTAATAAGTTCTCAGTGAAAGGGTTCGAATTCGGCGTTCGATAGAGTAAGATGTGAAGTTTGAGTCTCCTGCTGACTTCGATTAAAAATTGTAATTAATTAGCACTTTTTTGGTAATATAATATATTTTGACTTATTCTATTTCGTACTTTTAACTCAGTGGTTAAGATGTCGGGGAAAAACTCGAAAATCGGTGGTAGCATTCAGACAAAACTGAGATCTAGTGTGCGCACCACGAGCGCGTCTCCTTCTCGCCGTGAATCCGCAGCCGCGCCTCCCTCTCACCATGAACCCGCACCTGCGCCTCCTTCTCCTCATGAATCCTTAGCCACGCTCCCTTCTCTCCGTGAACCGACTGCATCCGCATCCCCGAGCGGTGGCCCTGACCTCGCCACTCTCAGGTTTGAGTTGCTGGCTTTACTGAGGAAGGACGTCGCCGATATTTTTAAAAAGAAGTTCCAGGAGCATCAGAAGCACAAGAAGAAGCAACAGGAGAATCTTCAGAAGTCTCTCAGGGATGCGCTGTCTACTATCCAGCTCGACCTGCAGGTCATGAAAACACAGCTGGCTGGTGATAAAGTCGCTACCGATGCCACCATATCAACACTGAAAGGTTCCGTTGGGGAGATGGAGCACGCGCTCTCCGGTTACACCGTTCACATGAAGACTACTATCGAGTCTCTCACTGCGACCGTGACTCCATTAGAGAATAAATGTGAGGATCTGGAGTCGAGGTCACGGCGCAATAACGTTCCAGAGGACCCTGACACCTGTACAACCGCTGCTGTTAAACTCTTATAACCGGGCTGAACTGCGTCATCTACACAGTGTAGTGTTTGTTTGTCTGTTTATCTATTTATTTATTTTAGTTATTATTATTTTTTTTTGTTGTTGTTCTTTCTTTACTTCTTTCGTTATATATTTTTTTTTCTTTTATTCTTTATTCTTTTTTTTGCACTCGGCCTTCCAGCTCTACATAATTCGAATTCTTATATTGTCGGTGCCTTATTACTTCGTTGTTCTCTTCTTGTATTTTATTTTAATATGCTACACTGTGTAATATTATTAGGTATAAGTCTTTAAAAGGTATGGACATTATATTTGTTGAAGTGCGCAGACTATTTATTAGATTTGAAGTCAGCAGGGGACTTTTTTCTTACTGGAATTTTTTTTTGTAATTTTTTTTTTTTAGCTTACTCTAGGTCCACTTTGTGGACAACCCTAGGGGTGATACACTGCTGTCTCCTTTTTTTATGGAGACTTTGGGTGTGTGTCCCTCTTCAGCTCCAATTGGCTATTTATATTCTTGTTTTCCTTTAGTTCTTGGGTTTTATAATTTTTATATAACCAGCGACAGCTATTGAGTAGCCATGATGAGCGGGGGAATACATTTTTTTCATTAATTAATTTATTATTATTATTATTATTATTATTTATTTTTTTTTTTTTTCTCAATGAAATATTTGGGGAAGGGAGGGGAGAAAAGGTAAATGAATCACATGAAAATGAATCATATGTAAATGAATTACATGAATATGAATCACATGCATGAATATGAATCACATGAAAATGTATCATATGTAAATGAATCACATGTAAATGAATCATATGAAAATGAATAAATAAAGGCAAAAAAAAGTTCTCAGTGAACATATTAACACTAGCTTGCTGCTAGCTGAAGTTCAGTCGGTTAGTTACACAAGATGGCCGATAGTTACATAAGATGGCAATGTCTGTCTTACATCGGGAGCTGTCTTATTACAATATGAAACTTAGCAAAGACTTACCTTACCTTCTTTTTATGAGCTGGTGTTTCTTCCGCATTCCTTCTGGCCGCTGCGCGCTCTCTGTGTTCCTCGTACATTAATCAGCCCACCTTTAAAATTAACCAATCACAATGCAGCGCATGTAATGGACTTGTAAAGCGCTCTTGTCCAATGAAATGTCCTAATGCTGAGTCACACTTCACAGTTCTTTTTGCGGTCATTTGTGCAACCTCTGAGAGCAGTGAGTGGATAAACATCTAGTGGATTACTTTTACCAAAGAGTTAATAATTCATTAAAAGCAATCAAATGTAGTTATGCTGATTGTACTCAGAAGTATGAAAAATATATTATTGTGAAGTTTGAATTAGCAAAAATATGATTATATGAATCGGCTATTTACCCCAATAAAACTGTTATAAAAATAAAAGGTTAATATAGTTAACTAATAATGGTGCTTTTGTTCTATACTCTATATGTTATATTAGGTTTATCAAAATTGTTTATTCACACTGTCAGAGGTGTTCAGCCAGGAATTATTCATTCTCAAAATACCAGTTTGGTTCAATAAACTTCCTCTTGTGGGTTTTTGGCAGGTAAATTATTGATAATGATATAACTGTAACATTTCTAATGCTGTTTTTCTGTGCTTTTTACGTGAAATCAGTGCACACTTCCAGTGTTGAAGTATGCCAACCATCTATTATCATAAATGTTACAACTGATTTAAAAAAAAAAAAAAAAAAAGATTATATACTTCATCTTCATCATCAGTTTTTTAAATAGGAAAAGTTGGACAAATGTATAATTGTCCAATTACAGTAACACTAGTATATGCAAAAAGTTGTAAATCCAACTGGTATGTATTAATTGTGTAAGAGTGTGTCTTTTCTGTCATCACTAGTGTCACCATCGTTGCAGCTCCATTTCTGACACCAGAAATATTGCTCTTCCATAGAAGTTACATGTGTGTTCGATGGTAGTAGGGTAAGTCTTTATTACACAACCTAGCTAATTTAAGGAAAAACCAACATTTTGTGTCTTAGTGAGGTTTTGGGCACCACAGGCCACCAGAACGGTTTCAATGGGCCATGGCATAGATTCTCCAATCCTCTGAAGTGAAGAGATGAAAACCAAAAGATCTGTATAGAGAGTGATAGAATGACACTGGTCTACTAAGATGTGGAAAAAAGTAATACGGTCAGATGAGCCATCCCTCTCCATATTCTCAAGTGGTTGAGGTCATCTGTGGCATACACCAAGAGAAAAGGAGAGGCATGAATGCTGCACCCCAATAACAGGGGTCCGCTGGCTCTGGGGAGTTGGAATGTTTTGGGTCCTCTTGTCCCCTTAGAGGAAGAAGCTACTGCAAATCAATAGAAAGTTGCTCCGAGTGATCACCTTTATCCTACGATGAAACATTTCTCTCCTGATGGGAGTGGTCTCTTCCAGGATGACTTTGCCCCTATTGCCCTCACTGAATGGTTTGATGAGTTCACAGTCACCAGTTCCCGACCCAGTTGAACACCTATGGAGATTTTGGACTGACGTGTTAGACAGTGCTCTCCGTCTACATCATCACAATCAAAACACTTGGAAGAATTGTGTTCATCCCTCCAGTTGAGTTCAGAGACTTGGAGAATCAATGTCAAGGAGCACTGAAGCTGTTCTAGCAGCATGTGGTTGCCCAACACCTTACTGAGACACTTTAAGTTGGTTTTTCCTTTGTAGCCTGTCTCTATGTGAAAATAGGATTCAATCATATACTGTAGTATGGTCCATGAAGTGGTTGCAGTTGGAAATATAAAGTAACAGAATGAGAGAGAGGCATATTGATTTTGATTATATTATTGATTTTTGATTCAGTTTTCAAATGCTTATTTGTACTCAGAGAGGTTATTTTGTGTCTGTTGACATTATTTCAGGGAAATTGATGCTTCCTAAATTTGGAAATGGCGCAGAAGTATGACTCACGCTGGAGGAGAAAAGTCAAGAGCCGGCAAAGTACTTGCAAAAGATACAGAAGAGAGGTGAGAAGATTTCAGATGTTTTTGTTGTTATATGGACAGCTGTTATTATGTTCTTCTCCCAGCCAAATTTCAGCAGCTGCTTTGCTTCTGACAGCATTGATAAATATATCAGCCCTTCAATAAAGCCTCCTTCATGAGCATTATAATATTCAGTTTACAACTCAGAGATGTTGATTTATTTTAATGTTAATTTTGTAGACTGTAAATTGTGGTGCTGTTGAACTGTAATGAGTTATATTGAGGTCATCCTAATATTTTGAAATATGCACATCCAATTGAAATATGCATTATGGTTGAAGTGTGGTAACTGAATTGTTTATCTCAATTTTTAGCTAGACACACAAGCAGTAGAGAATGCAGGTAACGACTTTTCAAAAATGTAAAACATCTAACTTCATAGAGTAATGAAGCATGATCAATTTTCTACACAAAGAATTTTTGTTCCATATTAATTGTGAAAATGAATATGAATATGGTATACTGTAAATTATTCTCTCAGACTACTTCCAATGTCAGAACTGATTATTTTGGATGACTGTATAAACAAAGAATTGGCTGGAGAGGGCTTGGACAGCAGCACACTTGTCTGAAAGCTGAAATGAGTAGGAAGGTGCTATGTCCCTGTATCCATCCAGGTGTGTCTGCACAGTTGGCTGACATGCTTACCATAATGTCATTTACACTGTATTCATATAATGGTATAATAGACATTCAGATGTTTCAAAGATAGCATCTGGTCTATTCATATAGTGGCAATGTAAGAAATACCATGTTATAGAGCTTTAAATTGTAATCAGTAGTAGTGCCAATAGTGTTAACAAAACACTACTTACTCATGTGAAACTTGCACTTGTACTTGAATTGGTTTACAAAGCTTTAAATGGCAGCTCAGGTTACTCTGACATCTTGATGTATAGTAATTGGTAATGTGTTTAGATTTCCAGAATTACTATGGAAAATAACCACAAGATTAGTGAGCCACAAACTTACCAATGCTGCTTTACAACATTTTGTGTACATGACTGACAACAAATCTATAAAATGTATAACAACATTTTTCTTCTTTTGGTTTCTAGAATCAAAGTGGAGGCCAGATGACTATTGCACCGAAGGAGTACCTTGTCCTGCTACTCTGGAAGCTGAGGACTTTGCTGATCTGGAAAACCCGTCTATCATGAATTCCTGTGACGTTCATAACTCCAATCATACACTGTCCTAGTGATATGAATACATAACAGAGACACATCACACTGGCCTTAATGCAGAATCAGAGCGTGAACTGTCTTTTCACACAGATACATTTCAATTTGTTGAGCAGGGGACTTCAGATGATAACTTGACATTTGATGATGACCTATCATTTGAGGTCAATGTAGAGCTAATCATAGAGGAGGGAACAAAACTCCAAAACTCAACAAACACTGGAGATAGTCCACTTTACAGAAATGCACCCATTTCTGTAGCAGAGAGCCTTCTACTCATAATGACATTACCAAACAGACCCAAAATAACAGGAAAAGCGCTAAGTGACTTGCTCACACTTTAATCACGCTGCACTGCCCTTCTGACATCCAAACTGAAAGTCTTCAGAATTTAATGAAATTCAATTTTTTTTTGATAACTCCTCTTCTCTTGCTTTTGCACAAATAATGTAGTGCATTCCTTATGTCTGTTGAGAGCACAGACACCCACTGTAAATATCAAAACATATTTATAATGTCTTGGAAGTTTGTTTTTGTCATGGACGAGCCATATAAATATCATTACAATGAGGACCATGTACTGGTGCTCTGCAGGCTGTTAAAGCGCTACACAGCGATTCTCAAGCGGCTGGGAGCTTCGGAAAGTGGTCTTTCTAACAAACTCATATAATCATGTGCGTGACATCTTCCAAAATGATATCACAGACATAATATTATACTAGGACATGTATCTGACCTCAAATGATACAAAATATAATTGTTTACATTAAAATGTACAAGTTCCCAATGAAGTATGGTAATGTGAAAAAAGTGACATTTGAAGTGCAGACAGTGACTTTTTTTCAAAAGTGCTCTAACTAAGTCTGTTTACATTTGTGCAGTGTGCCCATGTACACTGTTGCGCCGTTCTCTTAGAACGCTATACAGCGATTTGCGCGCTGGGAGCTTAGGAAAGTGGTTTTTCTAACAAACTCATATAATCATGTGCGTGACATCTTCCAAAAATGATACCACAGACATAATACTATACAAGGACATGTATCTGACCTCAAATGATGAAATATAATTGTTTACATTAAAATGTACAAGTTCCCAATGAAATATGGTAATGTGAAAAAAGTGACATTTGAAGTGCAGACAGTGACTTTTTTTCAAAAGTGCTCTAACTAAGTCTGTTTACATTTGTGCAGTGTGCCCATGTACACTGTTGCGCTTCGTCCTCTTAGAACGCTATACAGCGATTTTCAAGCGGCTGGGAGCTTAGGAAAGTGGTTTTTCTAACAAACTCATATAATCATGTGCGTGACATCTTCCAAAATGATACCACAGACATAATACTATACTAGGACATGTATCTGACCTCAAATGATACGAAATATAATTGTTTACATTAAAATGTACAAGTTCCCAATGAAATATGGTAATGTGAAAAAAGTGACATTTGAAGTGCAGACAGTGACTTTTTTTCAAAACTGCTCTAACTAAGTTTGTTTACATTCGTGCAGTGTGCCCATGTACACTGTTGCGCTTCGTCCTGTTAGAACGCTATACAGCGATTTTCAAGCGGCTGGGAGCTTAGGAAAGTGGTTTTTCTAACAAACTCATATAATCATGTGCGTGACATCTTCCAAAATGATACCACAGACATAATACTATACTAGGACATGTATCTGACCTCAAATGATACGAAATATAATTGTTTACATTAAAATGTACAAGTTCCCAATGAAATATGGTAATGTGAAAAAAGTGACATTTGAAGTGCAGACAGTGACTTTTTTTCAAAAGTGCTCTAAGTTTGTTTACATTCGTGCAGTGTGCCCATTAACAGTGTTGCGCTTGCTCCTGTTAGAACGCTATACAGCGATTTTCAAGCGGCTGGGAGCTTAGGAAAGTGGTTTTTCTAACAAACTCATATAATCATGTGCGTGACATCTTCCAAAATGATACCACAGACATAATACTATACTAGGACATGTATCTGACCTCAAATGATACGAAATATAATTGTTTACATTAAAATGTACAAGTTCCCAATGAAATATGGTAATGTGAAAAAAAGTGACATTTGAAGTGCAGACAGTGACTTTTTTTCAAAACTGCTCTAACTAAGTCTGTTTACATTTGTGCAGTGTGCCCATGTACACTGTTGCGCTCCTCCTTCGTTAGAACGTATACGCGATTTTCAAGGCTGGGAGCTTAGAAAGTGGTTTTCTAACAAACTCATATAATCATCGTGCGTGATCTTTCAAAAATGATACCACAGACATAATATTATACTAGGACATGTATCTGACCTCAAATGATACGAAATATAATTGTTTACATTAAAATGTACAAGTTCCCAATGAAATATGGTAATGTGAAAAAAGTGACATTTGAAGTGCAGACAGTGACTTTTTTTCAAAACTGCTCTAACTAAGTTTGTTTACATTCGTGCAGTGTGCCCATTAACAGTGTTGCGCTTGATCCTGTTAGAACGCTATACAGCGATTTTCAAGCGGCTGGGAGCTTAGGAAAGTGGTTTTTCTAACAAACTCATATAATCATGTGCGTGACATCTTCCAAAATGATACCACAGACATAATACTATACTAGGACATGTATCTGACCTCAAATGATACGAAATATAATTGTTTACATTAAAATGTACAAGTTCCCAATGAAATATGGTAATGTGAAAAAAAGTGACATTTGAAGTGCAGACAGTGACTTTTTTTCAAAAGTGCTCTAACTAAGTTTGTTTACATTTGTGCAGTGTGCCAATGTACACTGTTGCGCTTGCTCCTGTTAGAACGCTATACAGCGATTTTCAAGCGGCTGGGAGCTTAGGAAAGTGGTTTTTCTAACAAACTCATATAATCATGTGCGTGACATCTTCCAAAATGATACCACAGACATAATACTATACTAGGACATGTATCTGACCTCAAATGATACGAAATATAATTGTTTACATTAAAATGTACAAGTTCCCAATGAAATATGGTAATGTGAAAAAAAGTGACATTTGAAGTGCAGACAGTGACTTTTTTTCAAAACTGCTCTAACTAAGTTTGTTTACATTCGTGCAGTGTGCCCATTAACAGTGTTGCGCTTGATCCTGTTAGAACGCTATACAGCGATTTTCAAGCGGCTGGGAGCTTAGGAAAGTGGTTTTTCTAACAAACTCATATAATCATGTGCGTGACATCTTCCAAAATGATACCACAGACATAATACTATACTAGGACATGTATCTGACCTCAAATGATACGAAATATAATTGTTTACATTAAAATGTACAAGTTCCCAATGAAATATGGTAATGTGAAAAAAGTGACATTTGAAGTGCAGACAGTGACTTTTTTTCAAAAGTGCTCTAACTAAGTTTGTTTACATTTGTGCAGTGTGCCAATGTACACTGTTGCGCTTGCTCCTGTTAGAACGCTATACAGCGATTTTCAAGCGGCTGGGAGCTTAGGAAAGTGGTTTTTCTAACAAACTCATATAATCATGTGCGTGACATCTTCCAAAATGATACCACAGACATAATACTATACTAGGACATGTATCTGACCTCAAATGATACGAAATATAATTGTTTACATTAAAATGTACAAGTTCCCATGAAATATGGTAATGTGAAAAAAAGATTGTTTGAAGTGCAGACAGACTTTTTTTCAAAAGTGCTCTAACTAAGTTTGTTTACATTTGTGCAGTGTGCCCATGTACACTGTTGCGCTTCGTCCTGTTAGAACGCTATATACGTTTTTTTAGGGTGGGGGGTGGGGGAGTATGTTTTTTTTTTAAAAACCTAATAAAAATATTTTGTACTTTTTCAAAATAATACCACACACATAATACTATACTAGGACATGTATCTGACCTCAAATGATACGAAATATAATTGTTTACATTAAAATGTACAAGTTCCCAATGAAATATGGTACGTGAAAAAAGTGACATTTGAAGTGCAGACAGTGACTTTTTTCAAAAGTGCTCTAACTAAGTCTGTTTACATTTGTGCAGTGTGCCTATGTACACTGTTGCGCTGTCCTGTTAGAACGCTATACGAGCGATTTTCAAGCGGCTGGGAGCTTAGGAAAGTGGTTTTTCTAACAAACTCATATAATCATGTGCGTGACATCTTCCAAAATGATACCACAGACATAATACTATACTAGGACATGTATCTGACCTCAAATGATACGAAATATAATTGTTTACATTAAAATGTACAAGTTCCCAATGAAATATGGTAACTGTGAAAAAAGTGACATTTGAAGTGCAGACAGTGACTTTTTTCAAAAGTGCTCTAACTAAGTCTGTTTACATTTGTGCAGTGTGCCCATGTACACTGTTGCGCTGATCCTGTTAGAACGCTATACAGCGATTTTCAAGCGGCTGGGAGCTTAGGAAAGTGGTTTTTCTAACAAACTCATATAATCATGTGCGTGACATCTTCCAAAATGATATCACAGACATAATATTATACTAGGACATGTATCTGACCTCAAATGATACGAAATATAATTGTTTACATTAAAATGTACAAGTTCCCAATGAAGTATGGTAATGTGAAAAAAGTTGTCATTTGAAGTGCAGACAGTCACTTTTTTTCAAAACTGCTCTAACTAAGTTTGTTTACATTTGTGCAGTGTGCCCTTGTACACTGTTGCGCTTCCTGTTAGAACGCTATACAGCGATTTTCAAGCGCCTAGGAGCTTAGGAAAGTGGTTTTTCTAACAAACTCATATAATCATGGGCGTGACATCTTCCAAAATATGACAGACATAATATTATACTAGGACATGTATCGACCTCAAATGATACGAAATATAATTGTTTACATTAAAATGTGCAAGTTCCCAGCGAAGTATGGTAATGTGAAAAAATTGACATTTGAAGTGCAGACAGTCTTTTTTCAAAACTGCTCTAACTAAGTTTGTTTACATTTGTGCAGTGTGCCCATGTACACTTTGCGCTTCGTCCTGTTAGAACGCTATACAGCGCTTTTCAAGCGCCTAGGAGCTTAGGAAAGTGGTTTTTCTAACAAACTCATATAATCATGTGCGTGACATCTTCCAAAATGATATGACAGACATAATATTATACTAGGACATGTATCTGACCTCAAATGATACGAAATATAATTGTTTACATTAAAATGTACAAGTTCCCAATGAAATATGGTAATGTGAAAAAAAGTGACATTTGAAGTGCAGACAGTGACTTTTTTTCAAAACTGCTCTAACTAAGTTTGTTTACATTCGTGCAGTGTGCCCATTAACAGTGTTGCGCTTGCTCCTGTTAGAACGCTATACAGCGATTTTCAAGCGGCTGGGAGCTTAGGAAAGTGGTTTTTCTAACAAACTCATATAATCATGTGCGTGACATCTTCCAAAATGATATGACAGACATAATATTATACTAGGACATGTATCTGACCTCAAATGATACGAAATATAATTGTTTACATTAAAATGTACAAGTTCCCAATGAAGTATGGTAATGTGAAAAAAGTGACATTTGAAGTGCAGACAGTGACTTTTTTTCAAAAGTGCTCTAACTAAGTTTGTTTACATTTGTGCAGTGTGCCCATGTACACTGTTGCGCTTGGTCCTGTTAGAACGCTATACAGCGATTTTCAAGCGGCTAGGAGCTTAGGAAAGTGGTTTTTCTAACAAACTCATATAATCATGTGCGTGACATCTTCCAAAATGATATGACAGACATAATATTATACTAGGACATGTATCTGACCTCAAATGATACGAAATATAATTGTTTACATTAAAATGTACAAGTTCCCAATGAAGTATGGTAATGTGAAAAAAATTGACATTTGAAGTGCAGACAGTCACTTTTTTTCAAAACTGCTCTAACTAAGTATGTTTACATTTGTGCAGTGTGCCCCGGTTATACTGCGCTTCGTCCTGTTAGAACGCTATACAGCGATTTTCAAGCGGCTGGGAGCTTAGGAAAGTGGTTTTTCTAACAAACTCATATAATCATGTGCGTGACATCTTCCAAAATGATACCACAGACATAATATTATACTAGGACATGTATCTGACCTCAAATGATACGAAATATAATTGTTTACATTAAAATGTACAAGTTCCCAATGAAATATGGTAACGTGAAAAAAAGTGACATTTGAAGTGCAGACAGTGACTTTTTTTCAAAACTGCTCTAACTAAGTATGTTTACATTTGTGCAGTGTGCCCATGTACACTGTTGCGCTTCGTCCTGTTAGAACGCTATACAGCGCTTTTCAAGCGCCTAGGAGCTTAGGAAAGTGGTTTTTCTAACAAACTCATATAATCATGTGCGTGACATCTTCCAAAATGATATGACAGACATAATATTATACTAGGACATGTATCTGACCTCAAATGATACGAAATATAATTGTTTACATTAAAATGTACAAGTTCCCAATGAAATATGGTAATGTGAAAAAAGTGACATTTGAAGTGCAGACAGTGACTTTTTTTCAAAAGTGCTCTAACTAAGTTTGTTTACATTTGTGCAGTGTGCCCATTAACACTGTTGCGCTCGATCCTGTTAGAACGCCTATACAGCGATTTTCAAGCGGCTGGGAGCTTAGGAAAGTGGTTTTTCTAACAAACTCATATAATCATGTGCGTGACATCTTCCAAAATATATCACAGACATAATACTATACTAGGACATGTATCTGACCTCAAATGATACGAAATATAATTGTTTACATTAAAATGTACAAGTTCCCAATGAAATATGGTAATGTGAAAAAAGTGACATTTGAAGTGCGGACAGTGACTTTTTTCAAAAGTGCTCTAACTAAGTTTGTTTACATTCGTGCAGTGTGCCCATTAACAGTGTTGCGCCTTGATCCTGTTAGGAGGGCGCGCTATACAGCGCTTTTCAACGCGCCTAGAGAGCTTAGGAAAGTGGTTTTTCTAACAAACTCATATAATCATGTGCGTGACATCTTCCAAAATGATATGACAGACATAATATTATACTAGGACATGTATCTGACCTCAAATGATACGAAATATAATTGTTTACATTAAAATGTACAAGTTCCCAATGAAGTATGGTAATGTGAAAAAAGTTGTCATTTGAAGTGCAGACAGTCACTTTTTTCAAAAGTGCTCTAACTAAGTTTGTTTACATTTGTGCAGTGTGCCCATGTACACGTGTTGCGCTTCGTCCTGTTAGAGCGCTATACAGCGCTTTTCAAGCGCTAGGGAGACTTAGGAAAGTGGTTTTTCTAACAAACTCATATAATCATGTGCGTGACATCTTCCAAAATGATATGACAGACATAATATTATACTAGGACATGTATCTGACCTCAAATGATACGAAATATAATTGTTTACATTAAAATGTACAAGTTCCCAATGAAATATGGTAATGTGAAAAAATTGACATTTGAAGTGCAGACAGTTTCCTTTTCAAAACTGCTCTAACTAAGTTTGTTTACATTTGTGCAGTGTGCCCTTGTACACTGTTGGCCTTCGTCCTGTTAGAACGCTATACAGCGATTTTCCCGCCTAGGAGCTTAGGAAAGTGGGTTTTCTAACAAACTCATATAATCATGTGCGTGACATCTTCCAAAATGATATGACAGACATAATATTATACTAGGACATGTATCTGACCTCAAATGACACGAAATATAATTGTTTACATTAAAATGTACAAGTTCCCAGCAGTATGGTAATGTGAAAAAAATTGACATTTGAAGTGCAGACAGTCACTTTTTCAAAACTGCTCTAACTAAGTTTGTTTACATTTGTGCAGTGTGCCCATGTACACTGTTGCGCTTCGTCCTGTATAAGCGCTATACAGCGCTTTCAAGCGCCTAGAGGCTAGGAAAGTGGTTTTTCTAACAAACTCATATAATCATATCGTGACATCTTCCAAATGATATGACAGACATAATATTATACTAGGACATGTATCTGACCTCAAATGATACGAAATATAATTGTTTACATTAAAATGTACAAGTTCCCAATGAAATATGGTAATGTGAAAAAAAGTGACATTTGAAGTGCAGACAGTGACTTTTTTCAAAACTGCTCTAACTAGTTTGTTTACATTTGTGCAGTGTGCCCATGTACACTGTTGCGCCGTCCTGTTAGAACGGCCTATACAAGCGATTTTCAAGGCTGGGGCTTAGGAAAGTGGTTTTCTAACAAACTCATATAATCATGTGGTGACATCTTCCAAAATGATACCAGAACCATAATACTATACTAGGACATGTATCTGACCTCAAATGATACGAAATATAATTGTTTACATTAAATGTACAAGTTCCCAACGAAGTATGGTAATGTGAAAAATTGACATTTGAAGTGCAGACAGTCACTTTTTTCAAAACTGCTCTAATGTTTGTTTACATTTGTGCAGTGTGCCCTTGTACACTGTTGCGCCTAGTCCTGTTAGAGCGCTATACAGCGATTTTCAAGCGCCTAGGAGCTTAGGAAAGTGGTTTTTCTAACAAACTCATATAATCATGTCGTGACATCTTCCAAAATGATATGACCAGACATAATATTATACTAGGACATGTATCTGACCTCAAATGACACGAAATATAATTGTTTACATTAAAATGTACAAGTTCCCAATGAAGTATGGTAATGTGAAAAAAAGTGACATTTGAAGTGCAGACAGTCACTTTTTTCAAAGTGCTCTAACTAAGTTTGTTTACATTTGTGCAGTGTGCCCATGTACACTCTTGCGCTTCGTCCTGTTAGAACGCTATACAGCGTTTTTCCAGCGCCTAGGAGCTTAGGAAAGTGGTTTTTCTAACAAACTCATATAATCATGTGCGTGACATCTTCCAAAATGATATGACAGACATAATATTATACTAGGACATGTATCTGACCTCAAATGATACGAAATATAATTGTTTACATTAAAATGTACAAGTTCCCAATGAAGTATGGTAATGTGAAAAAAGTTGTCATTTGAAGTGCAGACAGTCACTTTTCAAAACTGCTCTAACTAAGTTTGTTTACATTTGTGCAGTGTGCCCTTGTACACTGTTGGCTTGCTCCTGTTAGAACGCTATACAGCGATTTTTTCAGCGCGCTAGGAGCTTAGGAAAGTGGTTTTCTAACAAACTCATATAATCGTATGTGCGTGACATCTTCCAAAATGATATGACAGACATAATATTATACTAGGACATGTATCTGACCTCAAATGATACGAAATATAATTGTTTACATTAAAATGTACAAGTTCCCAATGAAGTATGGTAATGTGAAAAAAATTGACATTTGAAGGTGCAGACAGTCACTTTTTTCAAAAGTGCTCTAACTAAGTTTGTTTACATTTGTGCAGTGTGCCCATGTACACTGTTACGCTTCGTCCTGTTAGAACGCTATACAGCGATTTTCCAAGCGCCTAGGAGCTGGAAAGTGGTTTTTCTAACAAACTCATTATAATCATGTGCGTGACATCTTCCAAAATGATATGACAGACATAATATTATACTAGGACATGTATCTGACCTCAAATGATCACGAAATATAATTGTTTACATTAAAATGTACAAGTTCCCAATGAAGTATGGTAATGTGTGAAAAAAGTTGATAATTTGAAGAGCAGACAGTCACCTTTTTCAAAAGTGCTCTAACTAAGTTTGTTTACATTTGTACAGTGTGCCCTTGTACACTGTTGCGCAATCCTGTTAGAGCGCTATACAGCGATTTTCAAGCGCCTAGGAGCTTAGGAAAGTGGTTTTTCTAACAAACTCATATAATCATGTAGCGTGACATCTTCCAAAATGATATGACAGACATAATATTATACTAGGACATGTATCTGACCTCAAATGATACGAAATATAATTGTTTACATTAAAATGTACAAGTTCCCAATGAAGTATGGTAATGTGAAAAAAATTGACATTTGAAGTGCAGACAGTCACTTTTTCAAAACTGCTCTAACTAAGTTTGTTTACATTTGTGCAGTGTGCCTTGTACACTGTTGCGCTTCGTCCTGTTAGAGCACGCTATACAGCGATTTTCAAGCGCCTAGGAGCTTAGGAAAGTGGTTTTTCTAACAAACTCATATAATCATGTGCGTGACATCTTCAAAATGATATGACAGACATAATATTATACTAGGACATGTATCTGACCTCAAATGACACGAAATATAATTGTTTACATTAAAATGTACAAGTTCCCAATGAAGTATGGTAATGTGAAAAAAGTTGTCATTTGAAGTGCAGACCAAGTCACTTTTTTCAAAACTGCTCTAACTAAGTTTGTTTACATTTGTGCAGTGTGCCTATGTACCACTGTTGCGCTTCGATCCTGTTAGAACGCTATACAGCGCTTTTCAAGCGGCTAGGACTTAGGAAAAAGGAGTGGTTTTTCTAACAAACTCATTATAATCTATGTGCGTGACATCTTCCAAAATGATATCACAGACATAATATTATACTAGGACATGTATCTGACCTCAAATGATACGAAATATAATTGTTTACATTAAAATGTACAAGTTCCCAATGAAGTATGGTAATGTGAAAAAAATTGACATTTGAAGTGCAGACAGTCACTTTTTCAAAACTGCTCTAACTAAGTATGTTTACATTTGTGCAGTGTGCCCATGTACACTCTGTTGCGCTCGTCCTGTTAGAGCGCTATACAGCGCTTTTCAAGCGCCTAGGAGCTTAGGAAAGTGGTTTTTCTAACAAACTCATATAATCGTAATGCGTGACATCTTCCAAAATGATATGACAGACATAATATTATACTAGGACATGTATCTGACCTCAAATGATACGAAATATAATTGTTTACATTAAAATGTACAAGTTCCCAATGAAGTATGGTAATGTGAAAAAGTTGACATTTGAAGTGCAGACAGTCACTTTTTTCAAAACTGCTCTAACTAAGTTTGTTTACATTTGTGCAGTGTGCCCATTAACACTGTTGCGCTGATCCTGTTAGAGGCGCTATACAGCGTTTTCAAGCGGCTGGGAGCTTAGGAAAGTGGTTTTCTAACAAACTCATATAATCATGTGCGTGACATCTTCCAAAAATGATATCACAGACATAATACTATACTAGGACATGTATCTGACCTCAAATGATACGAAATATAATTGTTTACATTAAAATGTACAAGTTCCCAATGAAATATGGTAATGTGAAAAAAGTGACATTTGAAGTGCAGACAGTGACTTTTTTCAAAACTGCTCTAACTAAGTATGTTTACATTTGTGCAGTGTGCCCATGTACACTGTTGCGCGTAGATCCTGTTAGAGCAGCTATACAGCGCTTTTCAAAGCGCCTACAGGGGCTTAGGAAAGTGGTTTTTCTAACAAACTCATATAATCGTAATGTCGTGACATCTTCCAAAATGATATCACAGACATAATATTATACTAGGACATATATCTGACCTCAAATGATACGAAATATAATTGTTTACATTAAAATGTACAAGTTCCCAATGAAGTATGGTAATGTGAAAAAAGTGACATTTGAAAGTGCAGACAGTCACTTTTTCAAAGTGCTCTAACTAAGTTTGTTTACATTTGTGCAGTGTGCCCATGTACACTGTTGTGCTCCTGTTAGAGCGCTATACAGCTTTTCAGGCCGCACTAGGAGCTTAGGAAAGTGGTTTTCTAACAAACTCATATATTCATCGTTGCGTGACATCTTCCAAAATGATATGACAGACATAATATTATACTAGGACATGTATCTGACCTCAAATATACGAAGAAATATAATTGTTTACATTAAAATGTACAAGTTCCCAATGAAGTATGGTAATGTGAAAAGAAAAAATTGACATTTGAAGTGCAGACAGTCACTTTTTCAAAACTGCTCTAACTAAGTTTGTTTACATTTGTGCAGTGTGCCCTTGTACTACACTGTTAAGCCCGTTCTGTTAGAGGCAGTTATGCAGCGATTTTCAGGTGTGT